>JAFMOC010001324.1:5000-15000 GCA_019802505.1 Corydoras sp. C115
ACTGGAGGGGTGAGAGTACACACACACACACACTCACACACACACACACACACACACACACACACACACACACACACACTCACACACACACACACACACACACACACTCACACACACACACACACACACACACACACACACACAGAGTTGTGGATTGAAATGAAGTTTGTTTTTCAGCTCTGAGAACACGGTGGCTTACGTTGAAGATCTCCTTCAGATCCTAACAGGGTTCCTGCAGGAGAAACGGTACGTTCTTCATCATCATCATCATCATCATGAATGAAACCATCTGAGGGTCCGACAGCGTAATGAAACACGACCCGCTCACATCTGTACTGAACAGAGAACATACAGATGTGCAGAATACAGGGGGGGGGGGCAGAGCGGGAGGACAGGAGAGTATAAAGATCCATCACACTGAAGAGTTCAGACTGTTTCGATAGGGGGCGCTGTGTGTGTGTGTGTGTGTGTGTGTGTGTGTGTGTGTGTGTGTGTGTGGGGGGGGGGGGGGGGTTATAATTCATTCACTTATAATCAGAATCACTGAGATAATGATAGAGCGCCATCAGCTGGTATAAAGCTAGAACTGACACATCCCAGACTTCCTGTTGGAATGGATTATGAAGTGTGTGTGTGTGTGTGCGTGTGTGTGTGTGTGTGCGTGCGTGCGTGTGTGTGTGTCTGTGTGTGTTTCAGCTTTCTGGTTGATTATGATGAAGTGTATTCTGTAGCTGAGGATGTCAGTCTCCTGCAGCAGGCTTTTCCACATCTGTATCCTCATGAACATCTGCTCTGTGTGTGCTCCTCACTAAGCACTGCATCCCCCCCCCCCCCCCCGACTGTGTCCTAAACCACACAACACAGAGTGTGTGGTGATGGAGACACGCCCGTTGCCGTGGCGACCGTGCTGATTCCTTGACCGCCGTGTGTCAGAGACGAGACTCGGACGTGGTACGTGCTGCAGGGCGTTCAGAGTGCGTGGGACGGCGCAGGGAGGAAGACGCCTCGCCCCTCGGCCAATCGGAGCACACGGCCTGATGACAAGAAGGAGGAGCTGAAAGGGGCGGAGTCTAAAAACAGCGTTCCTGAAGGAGCTAACGTAGGTGCAGAGTTCATTAATAAGATCAATTTTAGACTGAAGTCATCCTTCAGTTCTCTGATTAAATAAATGTTTGTATTTTTATTCTCATCTCAGAACGAAATAAAACTCTAATTAATTATTAAAGCTGAACTTTGAGGTCAGATCAGATGAAATAAATGACTCGGGCTTTTCATCTTCAGTAAGAATTAAATGAGAGCTCTCTGTAAATGTCTTCGGTCTGATGGTGAAGTCCAGAACCTGTAGTGGACTGAAGCTGAATAAAGCACAGGGTGAGTGTATGTCCTGCTCCTGCAGGGGGCAGTGTGCAGCGTGAGTGCTGGAGAGCTGGAGTCTCTGCTCTCTCATATCCGAGACCTGCTGCCTGACCTGGGTGAGGGCTTCCTGATGTCCTGTCTGGAGACGTTCGGCTACGACGGCGAGCTGGTCATCAACAACATCCTGGAGGACCGACTGACGCCCGAGCTGAGACGGCTGGACAGAAAGACGCCCAGGTCAGCTGCTCTGCTCTCCTCCACGTCAGCCCTTCGCATGGCACTCGGTACTGAACTCTGTACCTCTGCTGCCCCCTTCAGGCTGGTGAAGGAAGCCCCGCCCACTCTGCTCAGCTCCAGGTCCAACGTGTTTGATGATGATGAGTTTGATGTCTTCAGTCGGGACAGTTTGGATATGAGGCGCGTGTGGAGGGGCAGGAGGTGAGACGCGCTCCTCTTTCAATTATAGAACTATAGTGTTATTACAAACCAAAGCATGATGTTACACAGTGTGTGTGTGTGTGTGTGTGTGGTGTGTTAGACAGGGTGAGAGTGTACGCAGCATGTTCAATGATAAACAGCACATCTCAGAACAGAGAGAGCGGTATCGCGCCTACCAGACGGTTGTGGATGAGGTCGCCGTGGTTACGGATCCGTCCGGTGACCGGGATGGCTACGGCATCGATGAATATGAAGACGAGTTTGATGATACGTACGATATGAACCAGGTGGGAGCTAACGACCTGGACGAGGACGACGAGCTGCTGAACCGCAGGTGATGATGCAGACTGCATGAGATCAAAGACATCAGGTTCCCATTCTCTGGGTTAGATTTGTGAGGTGGGGGGGGGGGTCGGGAGCACGGTGCAGGAGAACCTTCCTGAGGTCTGACTAACACTAATGCTCTGTGTGTGTGTGTGTGTGTGTGGTGTGTGTGTGTGTGTGTGTGTTCAGGCCTTTCACAACGCCCCAGGTGCTCCGGGCAATAAGGACCACAGATGAGGAGGATGAGGGAGAGGAAAGAGACGAAGATGACAAGGTTCAGTCTTCAAAATGTATTTAATGAATCACTGCAATTAAGAGTAAGTGTAATAAAGCTCTGTGTGTGTGTGTGTGTGTGTGTGTGTGTGTGTTGTGTGTGTGTGTGTGTGCAGGAGGTAGCAGGAAGGGCAGATCACTTCTTGCAGAACCCTGCGGTGCTGAGAGAACAAGCTGAGGCCAGACGAGCTGCCCTGCAGAGCAGGAGAGGGTGAGTCATTACACCAAACGATTCCTCATCATCAAATGATTCTCTGAATCTGATGAACTTCAGTCACTATGTGAATTCACTTCCTGTCCAACAGTTACAAGCCCCCACCTCCCAGAAATGTTGTGGGTGGACCAAAGGGGCGGGGCCAGACTCAAGAGACAGTCCTGGACCGGCGCAGGAAGGAAATGAACAAGAGTCGAGGAGCCAATCACAATCGGCGAACGATGGCCGACAGAAAACGGAACAAAGGCATGATCCCGTCGTGACGCTCTGTCTGACACACCCCCCCCCCCAACGCTCGCTCATGTCATCACCCGGTTACCACGGCAACAAAAACACTACCGTCTCAGAGACTGTCCTGAGGTTTGGATCGGTTCTTTAGGGTCATGGTGACGGGATGGGGGGGGGGGGGGGGGGGGCTGGATCCTGACATCATCATAATCAATAAACCAATCAACCGCACAATTCCTAAATATGTGGCTTTTAGTTCCACCAAAGGTTCACACACACACACACACACACACACACACACACACACACACACACAGTGTAAGAATGTTATAATGAACATGACTTTATTAATGAATGAACTTATGATGATGAATGATGAAAATAATCGTTTAGATTAATTAAACGTTGCAGAATCGCCGAGTCAGTCAAACAACTCTGCATTTTAGAATCGGATTAAAAACCTGACGTGTTTACAGTGCAGGGATAGGCCTCATCAGCAGGTACAGCGGTACAGATCAGTACAGAGTTGGTCATGCCTGAATATGTGATTCTGATTGGTCAATGCATTTAGGGGGAGGAGTTATCAGTCCCTGTGCTTCAGAGAGTCTTTGTGAGAATATCAGTTCAAAATAAAGGTACAGTTTTGTAAGCGGTGAAGTAAAGAGACCCCCCCCCCCCCCGCTGTGAAACTATGACATCACAATACTGAGGACTCGGAGCAACATCAACAGTGCAATCTCACACACACACTCATCACACACACACACACACACACAGCTAAAACAGCACTCATTCGGAAATGTGGAAGATCCTCAGGGTTAGATGTGAGGGAGGTCCGGGTTTGGTTACCACGGCGACGGCGCGGTTACAGTACAGCTTTCAGAGGACTGACATCATCATGAGATTGAGACCACGCTGCATCATTTCACATGAGCACCTGCAGCACAGACATCATCCCATCATCAGATTAATGACCCCAACACTCATTAACAAAAGATTCATTAATGACATAAAGTTCTAATCTAATCATTAATCAGCTTATTAAAGTAAACTGATCAGAGGATCTTCAGACTCAGAGCTGTGAAGTTTAACATCAAAAGAACATCCACAAATCTGTTCAGATTCCGTTCCCTGAACAATCAATCTATCAATCTATCAATCAATCACTGTTACAGATGAAGTTCATCTCTCTGCACTTTCTCGTTAATATTTGATCAGATTAGAAACGGGAAGGTCGCGTGGTCCCCGTCCCCTCAGCTTCATTATGGACCCAGCTCCAGCTTCTCAGAAGCTTCCATCATCTCCAAAGCACTTCAGACCTTTTAACTTGAGCCTGTAGAGGGCGCTGATCTCTGTTCATCAGACTGAACCCTAACTGAACCTGTCTGTAGACCAGACGCTCCAGCAATGAGAGAGAGACACAGACAGAGAGAGAGAGAGAGAGAGAGAGACACAGACAGAGAGAGAGAGACAGAGAGAGAGACATACCGATCACACTGCGTTTACACAGTGGACATGTCTGCTGCAGTAAGAGCCACGGATCCACACAGTCTCTGTGGAACTCATGGAAACACGGCAAGACCCGCAACCACTGCGCACACCACACACACACACACACACACACAATGAATACAACCAAAACTGATAAGTGTTTGTGGAGATGTGTTGTATTTTGCTCACTGTGTGTGTGTGTGTGTGTTACCTGGTTGTGTGTGTATTGCTCTAAACACACGGCGCAGGTCTCGGGCTCCTGACCCTGATGACCCTCCTGACCCTGATGACCCTCCTGACCCTGATGACCCTGATGATGTTTCGGTGGTTGTTGGGTTCCCTCTCTGTATTTCTTGCTCTTTAATTCTGACAGTTGGTTCTTCAGCTCCTGTTTCAGATGAACCTGTAACACACACGCACACACACACACACACACACACACACACACAGCGCTCACACACCGCTCGTCTCAAACGTCCCGGCGACCCGGACCTGGGTTCTGACCTGCAGGTGCTCACGGGGCCGGTGGTCCTGGATCTGCCATCGAGCCTGAACCATCACCCCGGTGGAGAGAACCAGAGCGATCAAAACCACCGTGTTCCACAACTGCTGCAGATACTTCTGAGAACACACACACACACACACACACATCATATATCAGCTCCTCTGATCATACAGATTTCAGGGTTGCAGTTCTATTTCTGTTTCTCGGTTCTCTGATGATCAGCACCATGGACAGAGCCGGGATCATCCACCTGCATCCTGAAGCCTGCATAAAGTTTGTATGTTCTCCCCAAGCTCTGGATTTCATTACTGTAGCAAAAGTCAAGATAGCAAATAACTCCAGGTGTGTGTGTGTGTGTGTCCTGTAGAGTGGAATAGGCTCCACCCCCACAGCACAGAGCAGTATAATCAGATATGAAATCAGATCTTGTTCATCAGACAGAAGATAACTGAAGGTGAGAACCTGTACAGGTGAGTTGGTCTCTCCGGTGCAGACGACCCCCTGCCACTCCCCAAAACGCCCCCACCTGGAGCGCCCACAACTCGACCACAGCGTCAGAGTCACACCCTACACACACACACACATACACACAGTGTGTTTAAATCCAATCAGACCAGTGTCTCTCACACACACACACACACCTGAAGACTGGTTCACTCACCAGGTTGTTCTGAAGGAACGTTTTAAAGGTTATTCTTGCAGTTGCATGAAGACCTCTGTAACAGAATGTCTATATGTTCATGATCTCATCAGTGTGTGAGTGTGTGTGTGTGTGTGTGTGTGTGTGTGTGTGTATTACCTGAGTAGAGCACTGAACAGTTTGGTGACGTTCTCTGAACTCTGGATGATGATGATTGGTTTAGTGAAAACTTGAGACAGATCCATCTACAAAGCAAACCAACAATCAGCATCATCTTCATTCAGCAACACCACCACCACGTCCTCATCACCACCCAAACACCACCACCACGTCCTCATCACCACCCAAACACCACCACCACGTCCTCATCACCACCCAAACACCACCACCACGTCCTCATCACCACCCAAACACCACCACCACGTCCTCATCACCACCCAAACACCACCACCACGTCCTCATCACCACCCAAACACCACCACCACGTCCTCATCACCACCCAAACACCACCACCACGTCCTCATCACCACCCAAACACCACCACGTCCTCATCACCACCCAAACACCACCACCACGTCCTCATCACCACCCAAACACCACCACGTCCTCATCACCACCCAAACACCACCACCACGTCCTCATCACCACCCAAACACCACCACGTCCTCATCACCACCCAAACACCACCACGTCCTCATCACCACCCAAACACCACCACCACGTCCTCATCACCACCCAAACACCACCACCACGTCCTCATCACCACCCAAACACCACCACCACGTCCTCATCACCACCCAAACACCACCACGTCCTCATCACCACCCAAACACCACCACCACGTCCTCATCACCACCCAAACACCACCACGTCCTCATCACCACCACGTCCTCATCACCACCCAAACACCACCACCACGTCCTCATCACCACCCAAACACCACCACGTCCTCATCACCACCCAAACACCACCACGTCCTCATCACCACCCAAACACCACCACCACGTCCTCATCACCACCCAAACACCACCACCACGTCCTCATCACCACCCAAACACCACCACCACGTCCTCATCACCACCCAAACACCACCACCACGTCCTCATCACCACCCAAACACCACCACCACGTCCTCATCACCACCCAAACACCACCACCACGTCCTCATCACACCGGTGAGCTGCTTTGTGTGTGTGTTACCTCGTGCACTGTGTTTTGATTTAACACCAGGATGATGAGTGCAGAGGCTCCTAACACCAGCGCCCTCCTCATCTACCACACACACACACACACACACACACACACATTAATAGAACAGTGCACCTGGATGTTGTGACATCACTTCTCCTGACCTATGACCCCTTCTGACCTTGTTGATGACAGCTGCAGTGAAGGACTCGTGATTCGGGCCGCTGTCCTTCTCCATCTGTACAGGAACCACGCCGATCCAGAGCTTCATCCTCTCACCTTCATCTCCATCATCTGCACCTTCATTGCTGCTGTGGATCTTCTTTCCTTCATGGTCTTCTTTAATCTAGAAAACCCACAGTGTGTTCACTGGTCAGGGCACCACACCCTCCAGTTTTTGGATCAGATTAGGTCAAAAGCCAGCTGCCCTCCCCATCCCGACCCGGGCAGCATCATGGACCAAGCTCCGGGAATCTAACATCTCCACCGCGGACACACATCCATCAGACAGATCGGAGAACCTGCGAGCCTCACCCCGGACCGTGCGACCTGCCGCAGGTTCCTGATGTTCAGATGATGTCTTACCAGCTTCAGATCTCCATGCAGCTGTCCTTCAGAGCTGCCCTGCTCCGCCGTCTGCACCACCTCTCCCTCCAACAGCACCGAGCCGCCGGCGTCCTGCTGAACCCAAACCTGCACCCACGCACCCCCATCCTCCTGCAGGGCCGGGCATCGCCCCCACAGCACCCCCCACAGCAGCCCCGCGGTCCAGTACCTGCCCCACAGCCCCATGATCAGACGGCGCGGTGTTTACGGAGCTGCGCGCCGATCAGCTGCGCTCTGTTTACCTTTCACTCTCAGTCCGACTGAGACACAGCGCCGCCTGCTGGACACCGTCCACATCACACCCGACTCACCGATCGGAAACGGCTTTACACTTCATCTGTATTTCTGTTACTGAATTATTATAATGAATTATTATAATGAATCAGGATCAAAGGGTTAATAACAGATCGTCACACTGCGTCACTGTACGGATCACTGTTATAAAACAACGTGCTTCAATTCACACCCAAACCCCGCCCACTGGGTGACGTCACGCGGCTCCTGATTTGATTGGACGGTGCAGCAGGACGTGTTTTACACCTTTATGCAGCTCGACGCGTTCAGGGTTTAGAACCGACACACCGATGGAATCGACTCTAGATTCAGGAATTTAAATTTGATTCGGACTCGACCTCGAATCAGGTATTAAAGAGCTGGACGAAATACGGTGCAGTGATTGGTCTCTATCCTGTCCAATCAGGTGATAGGTCGTGATATAAATGAGCCAATCTCTGAGCAGCAGGTGGATGTTGGCCGAAAGAGGCAAGATTAAAAAAAAACCCAGGGTCGCGTTTCAAACCGAAAGTAAGTGCACTTCACAGAGAGTACCCTTCACAGTGAGTACCCTTCACAGTGAGTACCCTTCACAGTGAGTACCCTTACCCTTCACAGTGAGTACCCTGGCCTCGGCCGCGTGCGCAGTGAGCAGACTTCTGAGTGGGCATGAGTGCGGTTTGCTCTACGGCCCGCTTCCTTCCGTTCCGTTGCTTTAGCTTTAGCTCGGAACCCTGAGGAACCGACCGAGCGGCGCTCCCCGGCTGTCCCCTCAGGGTTAACGGACTCCGTCATGATGAAGTGTGCGCTGCTCGGCGCGGTGCTCTCTCTGCTGCCGGCGGTCGAGGCGGGGCGCAGTCGGCGGGAATGGAGCGGCGGCAGCAGCGGCGGCGGCGGCGGGATGAGGCGAGCGGCGGGCGGCCTGTACCAGACCCTGAGCTCGGTGATCGGGGAGGAGAACATCAGAGCCGGCTTCAAGGTTCCACCAAATCTCACCTCATTTCCTTTGAGCCTCACATGGCTTTGTGAGGGCCGGGTTTAATGGAGCTCTCGGGGGCTTCCTGCAGCGATGAGGCAGCCGGGTTCAGAGACTCACCCTGCCCCAAAAGACCCGCGGAAACCCCCACAGCATCCACAGCATCACCCCGCCTCAGCTCCGCGCGAATACCCGCCCTCAAACTGTATTAGTGGGGGGGGGGGGGGTTGGGTGAGTGGGGTGTGTTGGACGGGTCGGTGGGGGGGGGGTGTGATGGGGGGTGGTTGGGGGGGTGATGTGCTGCAGTCCTTCCTTGGTCTCAGTAATGTAGAAGTTCTAACTCTGGTTCTGGTTCTTTGTTTAGTTCCTCTCTAAGAGTACTGAGCGCTTTGTTCATGGTGTGGACGCTCTGTTGGAGACACTGTGGAGAGTCTGGACCGACCTGCTGGACGCTCTGGGTATCGACTGTGAGTGTTCTATTCAGATCTCTCCACCCACTGTGTGTTTACCCCCCCCCCCCACACACACACACCCCCACACACACACACACACCCACGCACACACACCCACACGCACACACTCCCACACACACACACACACACTCTCTCATTCTCAGATGTTTTTATGAACTCAGATTATTGATGGGTTGATGATGACCCTTCCACAGACCACATCCAGCTCTGCAGCTGGTTCTCCAGGAAGTTCAGTGAAGGCTGATATTGATGATGGTCAGGTTCTAATGCGATGACCGGTTCCCCGCTGTGTTTCAGCTGCCACCCTGACGCACTACTTCAGCCCGGCGGCGGTCTCGAGCTCGCCTTCGCGGGTGGTTCTGCTTCTGGGCGCGGTCCTGCTGGCGTACTGGTTCCTGTCGTTGCTGCTGGGTGGTGTGGTGCTGGTTCTGAGGGCCGCGCTGGGCCGGTTCTTCTGGGTGGCGCGGGTTCTGTTCTTTGCCCTGGCGTGTCTGTACGTGCTGCAGAAGTTTGAGGGCGATCAGGAGAAGGCGGTACTTCCTCTGCTCATCATCATGGCTGTGTACTTCCTGACCGGACCTGTGTCCGCGTTCTGGAGGAGGCAGGGCTCGGGAGCGTCTCTGGAGGAGAAGATCGACAGCCTGGAGACTCAGGTGCGTCTCCTCAACATCCGCCTCAGCAGAGTCATCGATAACCTGGAGCACTCCAGCGACCAATGAGGAGCCGCTGCTCGGTGCAGGAGGCGGGGCCAGTGTTACTGACTGTCACCCTGAAGTATTTCTGGGGGGGGGGGGGGGGGGGGGGGGGGGGGGGGGGGTTACAGGGGTCATTCAGAGTGGAGTTTTAATTTTCATACTTTTATCTGCCAAAATTATTATCGGGGGGTGGGGGGGGGGGGGGGGTCAGGTGTTCCGTACTGCTCTGTGCTGATCCTGGATCAGTGCTGGGTCTGACGCTGGCATGTGTGTTTGATTCCTCAGGGAACAGCTGTCTGTCTGTCTGTCTGTCTGTCTGT
>JAFMOC010001324.1:20000-47500 GCA_019802505.1 Corydoras sp. C115
AAGCACAAAGAGCAGGACAAGGTGGCGCTGTATGCAGCAGGTGAGTCTGAGACTGAGGGGAGCGCTCGTTCACCCCCCACACACACACACACACACACACACACACACACACACACACACACACTGTCTCTCTCTTTCTCACACACACACACTGTCTCTCTCTCTCTCTCTCTCACACACACACACACACACACTGTCTCTCTCTCACACACACACACACACACTGTCTCTCTCTCACACACACACACACACTGTCTCTCTCTTTCTCACACACACACTGTCTCTCTCTCTCTCTCACACACACACACACACACTGTCTCTCTCTCACACACACACACACACACACACTGTCTCTCTCTCTCTCACACACACACACACACACACACTGTCTCTCTCTTTCTCACACACACACACTGTCTCTCTCTCTCACACACACACACACACTGTCTCTCTCTCTCACACACACACACACACACTGTCTCTCTCTCTCTCACACACACACACTGTCTCTCTCTCTCTCACACACACACACACACACTGTCTCTCTCTCTCTAACACACACACACACACACTGTCTCTCTCTCTCTCTCACACACACACACACACACACTGTCTCTCTCTCTCTCTCACACACACACACACACACACTGTCTCTCTCTCTCTCTCACACACACACACACACACTGTCTCTCTCTCTCTCTCTCTCACACACACACACACACACTGTCTCTCTCTCTCTCTCTAACACACACACTGTCTCTCTCTCACACACACACACACACACACACTGTTTCTCTCTCTCTCTCTCTCTCTCTCTCTCTCTCTCACACACACACACACTGTCTCTCTCTCTCTCTCTCTCTCTCTCTCTCTCTCTAACACACACACTGTCTCTCTCTCTCACACACACACACACACACACACACACACACACTGTCTCTCTCTCTCTCTCACACACACACACTGTCTCTCTCTCTCTCTCACACACACACACTGTCTCTCTCTCTCTCTCACACACACACACACACACACACACACACACACACACTGTCTCTCTCTCTCTCTCACACACACACACTGTCTCTCTCTCTCTCTCTCAGGTTAATGTTATTAGAGGTCCATTTCATTTTGCTCTCCATTAGTCAGATTGCTTTTCTGGAAGGTCATGATATAAATCACAGAATGACCCCCCCCCCCCCCCTCTCTCTCTCTCTCTCTCTCGCTCTGTGTTTTTATTTGAATGTATAATATAAATATAGAGAGGTTCAGGATCAGAACAGTGAATGGATGGGTGGTTCAGGGTGGTGGTGCTGTAATGTTCATGTGGATGTCAGGTGGCTGAGCAGATTCATCCCTTCATGGCTGATGGAGGCTGCACCACACCACGGGCTTGTATGTTTCCGGAACTCGTTTGTACTTCAGCGTGTGGCTGTCTGTGCTCAGACCGGGGGGGGGGGGGTGTTCAGGTGGTGGTGGTGTTTACAGTGTTGTGTGGGTGTTCTGTAGCTGAGGGACGAGAGGAGATCATTAAAGTGACGTTTGCTGAGCTGAGGAGAGACGTCGCTCGCTTCGCTGCTGCTATGAGGAAGATGGGCGTCAGAACTGGAGACAGAGTTGTGGGTAAGACACACACTCACACTCACTCACACTCACACACACTCACACTCACTCACACTCACACACTCACTCACTCACACACACTCACACACTCACACACACTCACTCACTCACTCACACACACTCACTCACTCACTCACTCACTCACTCACTCACTCACTCACTCACACACTCACACACACACACTCACACACACACTCACACACACACACACACACACACACACTCACTAACACACACACACACACACACACTCTCATTAGTGATTTAAAGTTTGTTGCTCTGTTTGTAGATGAACAGATTTGTGATGAACCCTTTCATATTTCATAATGATCTATTAAACCTGTTATTGACTGATCAGTGATCAGGTCTTATTCACATGATGTCACAGCCTCAGTCTGCATTCCAATTCGTGTATGTTTATTGTATTATATGGAGGGTGCTACACCCAGCCTGCGTCTGAACACGGGTGGAGCATTAACATCAACCAGAACACAGTGGAGGGAAGAAACTGTCCCTAAAGCCAGGAACTACACAGGAACTACACAGGAACTACGGGGGGGGGGGGGGGGGGTCGGGTCTTTACTGCTGATGTAAAATTATAAGTGTCATTATTAGAAATATTAACAAAAAAACCTGCAAAACCTGAAAAATCACAACTTCAACATTCCATCCACATGTGAGTGTGTGTGTGTGTGAGTGTGTGTGTGTGAGTAGGAAAGAGAGGAAGGATAGTGTGCTTTATTACTTTTATTTCTTGCAGTAAGTAAATGACAAAACATTTTTCACACACACACTCCCACTCGCTCACTCACACACACACACACTTACACACACACGGATCTTTATCCTCTTCTTATCTCACTTCCTGCTGTTTGCTTTTATTATTTGTGTTTAGGTTTCTGTTTTTTCTTAAACTGAAATGCTGAGGGGCGTGGCATAGCGAGTGGAGGCGGAGTTTACTGTGTGATGCGTTAGCAGGGTGGAGCTGTGATACTCAGAGGAAACTATCTGGAGGAAGCCAGTTATCATTAAATCTGATTAAAAGCCACGCCCCTTTTTCAGAACCCTGTTCATGGGGGGGAGATGAAGAGAGTTACAGATCCTGATTTCATGGCATACCCCCCCCCCCCCTGTGTATGACAGGTTATCTTCCCAACGGCGTTCATGCGGTGGAGGCCATGTTGGCCACGGCGAGTATCGGTGCCATCTGGAGCGCCACGTCTCCTGATTTTGGAGTAAATGTAAGATCTGATCTTATTAATCACATATACATCCAAAACCACAGCATCACTTTAATTAACACAATAATTAAACCATAATGACATCAAACAACATCAAAGAAGAACATTCCATCAGCCTTCAATACTGATCAATACTGCAGATCGATACCACACTGATCAATACTGATCAATACTGCAGATCGATACCACACTGATCAATACTGCAGATCGATACCACACTGATCAATACTGATCAATACTGCAGATCGATACCACACTGATCAATACTGATCAATACTGCAGATCGATACCACACTGATCAATACTGATCAATACTGCAGATCGATACCACACTGATCAATACTGCAGATCGATACCACACTGATCAATACTGATCAATACTGCAGATCGATACCACACTGATCAATACTGATCAATACTGCAGATCGATACCACACTGATCAATACTGCAGATCGATACCACACTGATCAATACTGAAAGATAGACAACAAAATAGCTTACAGCTGGACTGTTGCATCCTTGCTATGACTCTGCTGCCCTCTGGCGCTGATGTGTGGTACTACAGCTCCTGATCAGCTGCCGTGTGACTGATCTTATTAAAATAAACAGTGATGACTGTGACGTTGGGAGGGGGCGGGGCATTCTATTATAATATAAGGGATGTTATGGGATGAATTAGAACTAAGATTGTGGGTCACAAATTCTCCTTTGGATGAATACACACACACACACACACACACACACACACACTCCAAAATATTACAGAAAGTCTGAATGCAAAGAGTTGAAGCTGCAAGGGACCAACAAAGACCAAGATATTAACCATTAAGTGTGATTAGAAGGTGTCCTGATGCTTTTACCCACACTGTGTGTGTGTGTGTGTGTGTGTGTGTGTGTGTGTTAGGGAGTGTTGGACAGATTTTCTCAGATTCAACCAAAGTTGATCTTCTCTGTAGCTGCAGTGATCTACAATAACAAACAGCACGATCACATGGAGAAACTACAAAATGTCGTCAAAGGTTTACACACAAACACACACACTTAAAAATACTCACACACACACACACACACTTAAAAATACTCTCACACACACACACACACACTTAAAAATACTCACACACACACACACACACTTAAAAATACTCACATACACACACACACAAACTTAAAAATACTCACACACATACACACACACACACACACACACACACATCAGTATAAATCATTGTTTATTTCAGGTCTTCCTGATTTAATGAAGGTTGTCATCATTCCTTATGTTCGATCCAGAGAGGAAACGGACCTGTCCAAGATCCCCAACAGGTGTGTGTGTGTGTGTGTGTGTGTGTGTGTGTGTGAGGGTGTATAAGGACATTATACAATTACTGTTGATCATCTGTCTGTCTCCTCGTGTGTGTGTGTGTGTGTGTGTCAGTGTGTTCCTGGAGGAGTTTCTGTCTTCAGGGATGAGGGGAGATCAGGATCCTCAGCTGGAGTTTGAACAGCTTCCTTTCTCTCAAAACTGATGAAGGGTCCATACACACATGGAGGGTGAGTTTGGTGAGGAGGAACCTGACTGACCCATAAAGTCCTGACCTGCACCTCATCCAGCATCAAAGTGAGAGTGTGCTGCAGGCTCCTCTCACCCAACATCAGTGTCTGACCTGCAGAAGGACACCCCTCATTAAAGCCCCTGTGGTTGTGAGGAGGAGGTGTGAGGAGGTGGAGGTGTCCTCGTACTTTTTAAAGGGTATTCTTTAGTTTATTAACATATTTACAGTTAAATGTTGAAACAGACTGAGCAGCCTTCATTCCCTCAGGTCCTCATTGTGTGGGACTCCTCCTCTCCCACAGACAGGTCTTTATCTATTGGACAGGTGTAGTTCAGTGTTATTATTACGTTGTTATTATGTTGTGTTATTATTACGTCAGGATTCTTTGGTACATCGTTACAATCATTACTCACTAAACTAAACTGATTGCACCTTAAATGAAGCGGAACCCGCAGCTTCGTCCAGGGGGCGCTGTTCAGCACGGTCTGACTGAAGGGACAGCGTGAGGATCAGAGCTGAAGTTCTGTAAATATCAGGCAGCATTATGCAGGATTAAGAGTGTTTGCTTTACACACCATGCCACCTCATTCAGAAGTGGGTCACACCAATCCCATAATAATCAGCAGAACCCACAGCAGCGCACTGCACCACCACCCTCACCACCACCACCACCACCAATCCACCACCCTCACCACCACCACCACCCCACCACCACCAATCCACCACCATCACCACCACCACCACCCCACCACCACCAATCCACCACCATCACAGGTGATGTTACTCCCAGCTTTCACTGTCAGCTTGCAGAATTACCGTCTAATGTATCACACCAGATGGATAATTGGAGTCTTACATACACACACACACACACTCTCTCTCACACACACTCTCTCTCACACACACACACTCTCTCTCACACACACACACACAGAGTTGAGATCACACTGTGCGTGTAATTAAGGTGGTCTGTATGAAAACAGTGGCAGACTGAAGTCATGAGTGAGTGTCTAATTACAGCACAGTGATGAGTGTGAGCCTGACCTCTGTGTGTGTGTGTGTGTGTGTGTGTGTGTGTGTGTGTGTGATCATTACAGACAGTATAAAGGACTCTGCTGTCTACATTCATAAACACACACACACACCTACACCAACAAACTGCGCCCCCTTCAGTCAGCTCACTGTAACTGCAACTGAAGTTTGGGACTTTAAAGTCTGTAGAATGCTGACTCTCTCTCTCTGTCCCTCTGTCTCCTGTCCCTCTGTCTCTGTCTGTCCCTCTGTCTCTGTCTGTCCCTCTGTCTCTGTCCCTCTGTCTCTCTCTGTCCCTCTGTCTCTGTCTGTCCCTCTGTCTCTGTCCCTCTGTCTCTGTCCCTCTGTCCCTCTGTCTCTGTCCCTCTGTCTCTGTCTCTGCTTTAGGGAACACTCATACAGCACCTTAAAGAACACGTGCTTCATGGAAACCTGACCAGCAGTGATGTCATCATTTACTACACCACGGTAACTCCACCTGAACTCCACCTGAACCCTCTGATGTTACAATGGGCTCATTAAATTCACTATTATTAATATGTATAAGGTGAGTGTTATACACAGCTGCAGTGTGTGTGTGTGTGTGTGTGTGTGTTCTCTCTGTAGACAGGGTGGATGATGTGGAACTGGTTGATGACGTCTCTTGCGGTCGGAGCCTCTGTGGTTCTGTATGATGGATCTCCTGTAGTTCCAACACCGAATGTTCTGTGGGACCTGGTGGATAAGCTCGGGTATGAGAGTGTGTGTGTGTGTGTGTGTGTGTGTGTGAGTATGTGTGAGTGTCCATGTTAAAGCATTGGTGTTAATGGGGTTGGTGACATCATTATGCTGAAGTTTGATGGAGGTGTAACCTCAGCCGTCTCTGTGATGGACATGTTTTCATGGCTCTGTGGGCTCTGATTGTGATGATGATGATGAAGATGAAGAAGATGAAGATGATGATGATGATGGTGATGAGGATGATGATGGTGATGAGGATGATGATGGTGATGAAGATGCTGATGGTGATGAGGATGATGATGGTGATGGTGATGATGATGGTGATGAAGATGCTGATGGTGATGAGGATGATGATGGTGATGAGGATGGTGATGAAGATGAAGATGCTGATGATGGTGATGATGATGATGATGATCATGATGATGATGATGATGAAGATGATGATGGTGATCATGATGGTGATGATGATGATGATGATGGTGATGATGATGATGATGGTGATGCTGATGATGGTGATGGTGATGATGATGATGGTGATGAGGATGATGATGGTGTGTGTACCAGTGAAAGTGCTGTAGGTTGTTACTAAGTGACATTTACACACACACACACACACACACACACACACACACACAGAGGAGTGATGCTGTGAGATTGGTGTTATGTGCAGGTCAGATAATTGTCGTGTTGCAGCCTGTTGACCTTTGACCTGTTCCTTGTTCAATCCCGCTCTGTGTGATGGAGGTCAGTGCGGGTCACTGAGGGTCCAACGATCGGTTCCATCATCACACGCTCATCCCTCCTGCACTGCCGTCCTAACTTTAATAGCGTTCAAATCTCACACACACACACACACACACACACACACACACACCCCTCGGCCCCCCTGCCGTTCCTCTCTCTCTCTGTAGATCGGGAGATCCTGATACTGAATGATCCACTGGGTTCAGGGTTCTGTGGAGAACATGCTAAACTTAAGTTTTGTTAGAGACTGTTTCACTGGAACACCTACAGCAGGTCAGGTCAGGTCAGGGGTCATGAGTGCCCCACCCACAGCTGCATGGGGCCCCAGAGCCCCGAGGGCGGGGCAGATCCGGTTTTGTTTGTGGTGGGACCTCATCTCTGATTGGTTCCCCTGGTAATTGAGGCGGGACCTGTTGATGGATTGATAACCTGCTTTCCCATCAGTGATCACCGGGATAGGCCTCAGCAACTCTTCTGATCTGTATAATTCACTCTCTCTCTCTCTCTGCCTGTCTCTCTCTCTATAGGATCAGTGTTTTTGGTACTGGAGCAAAGTGGTTGTCGGTTCTAGAGGAGCGGAACCTCAGACCTGGTGAGTTATTTTTAATTTAGTCAATATGGGGGGGGGGTGCAGTGTGTCTTCTGTTTGTGTGTGTGTGTTCATACCTGTGAATTTTTGATTTCTTTATTTTGGAAGCTAACCTGTGTGTGTGTGTGTGTGTGTGTGTGTGTGTGTGTGTGTAGCTGACACACACAGTTTGCAGAGTTTACACACCATCCTGTCGACTGGATCTCCCCTGAAACCCCAGAGTTATGAATATGTGTACCGCTGCATTAAACACAACGTCCTGCTCGCCTCCATCTCAGGTACACCGAGTGTGTGTGAGTGTGTGTGAGTGTGTGTGTGAGTGAGAGTGTGTGTGTGTGTGTGTGAGAGTGTATCAAACAGAGAGTGAGAGAGCTCACCCTGTTAAAACAAATTAGCATCAGCACTAACAGCTGTTGTGAGGTGTGTGTGTGTGTGTGTGTGTGATTGTCTTCTTCTGTTCTGAGACCAACTCTGTTCTAGTGTGTGTGTGTGTGTGTGTGTGTGTGTGTGTGTGTGTGTGTGTGTGGGAGTTTCTCAGCAAGACACTATCACACACCACCTGTGCCCACTTTCTCCCTGTGGCTTGGCCAGCTGAGCTGCAGTGTGTGTGTGTGTGTGTGTGTGTGTGTGGGGGGGGGGGGGGGTCTGGGGGGGTGTGTGGGGGGGGGGGGGGGGGGGGTGTTAGTTGGACAGTTGAGGGCAAATTTGTGACCTTCTGATGATGGTCAGTTATAAATGTTATGACATCATAATGGAGTAACAGAGGTGAAGGCAGTGCATCGTGAGGTTTTAATTAAACTCTTCATCGTCCTCTTCATCACAGGGTTCTGTAGTCTTCCTCTGAACTCTCTCTCATTCGTCCTCGTTTATGTATTTCATTTTCTCGGTCTCTCTGTCGGTCTCTCTGTCGGTCTCTTTTGCTCTGTGTTATCTTGGTGTTGTGACTCCGCCCCTTTGGCGGGTTTGACCTTGACCTCTGATCCTGAGGGTAAATGAAGCATATGCATCGCAGCCTGTTTCCTCCTGGCAACTGTTGCCGTGCCAACCAGACACACTGCAGCATCATAACTGCAGGGGTCTCCAACACCTTACACCCCCCGATACTGCCATCTGCCCCCCACACACACACACACACACACACACACACACATCAATACAAAGAGACAAATATTACACACTAGCAGTTTGTTTTGTTTTGACCATCCTCTGTGTGTGTGTGTGTGTGTGTGTGTGTGAGGATATTTTTATGTAAGTTTGGTGTAAATGTAAAATCGTCATTAGAGTGTGTGAGGTGTTTCATCATCTAAACACTGCAACAACGAAATAATGAAAGAAAAATCACTTGCACACACACACACACTCACTCACACACACACACACACACACACACACACACACTTACAAAGAGGGCAATATCTTTAGCTACACACTTGCTTTTCCCAGAGGAGGTAATTAATTCAGTTGTGAGAATAGAGGAGATGAAGTGAGAGATTAATGAACGAACGCATGAACGAGGTTTAATGAATGAATCAGCACTGCAGGCCACGCCCATCTTACTGAGCGCAGGAGTCAGTGGGTTACATGTTCTGATTGGCTGAGCCGTGTGTCCAGCCGTGACATCATTAACGATACCACACCCCTCTGAGCTTCACATGCGTATCAGTGTGTGATCTACAATACGATGCTTTTTATAAACTGTGTTCTGTAATTTGGACTCTAGATGGCAGTGTTTGATGGTTAGAGAAACCGGAATCCTCTTACTCAGTGATCAGCGTTCACTTTCTAACCGGACTCTGAATCAGAGCTTGTTTTTGATGACGGTGTGTTTGTGTTTTATTAAATCAGACTCTGGAGGTTGTGTATTATTCTGAATAAATCACGTAAAGAGGTGGCGCTGTTCTCCACTGCACACCGCGACTCAGAACACCTCCATATGGGATTTATTCTGAATTAGGCCACGCCCTCTCGCACCGCACTGCTCTAACAGAACACACTGTCGGAACATACAGCGACGTGAGACGAATGACACCATTTTGTTTCTAGTGAAAAGAAAGCGTGTTGGAAATGAAGTGTGTGTTGTGGTTCCTGTGTTCAGGTGGAACCGACATCATCTCCTGCTTTATGGGACAGAACATGACGGTTCCTGTTTACAGAGGAGAGATTCAGGCCAGGAACCTTGGCATGGCTGTTGAAGCCTGGAGTCCTGAAGGTCTTACACCTTACTGCTCTCCATGATGGCTTTGTGTATGCTGAGAGAGGTCAAGCCCAGTGTGTGTGTGGTGTGTGTGTGGTGTGTGTGTGTGTGTGTGTGTGTGTGCAGGTAAACCAGTGTGGGGTGAGAGTGGAGAGCTGGTTTGTTTGAAGCCGATGCCATGCCAACCCACTCACTTCTGGAATGATGAGAATGGCAGCAAATATCGAAAAGCTTACTTCTCCTCCTTTCCAGGTACACACTCTCACACACACACACACACACACACTGTATACACACACACACACACTGTATACACACATACACACACTGTATATATACACACACACACACTGTACACACACACACACTGTACACACACACACACTGTACACACACACACACTGTACACACACACACTGTACACACACTGTACACACACACACACTGCACACACACTCATCTGTTGTTAAGACCTAAAATGTTTATGTTCTGAGGGAACAATGTGTCAGATACAAGAAACTGAATCTGAGTTACAGAGATATTCAACATGTATAGATTATTATGATGTACTAATGTTTAATAAGGTGTGTTTGTGTGTGTGTGTGTGTTTGTGTGTGTGTTTGTGTCTGTGTGTCTGTGTGTGTGTGTGGATTGTTCAGATGTGTGGGCTCATGGTGATTACTGCAAAATCAACCCCAAAACAGGAGGAATAGTCATGCTGGGAAGAAGGTCAGGGTGCACACACACACACACACACTCTCACACACTCACACTCACACACACACACTCACAAACACACACACACACCATACGTTCATATTAATGCACACACAGATTATATATGTGTTATTAGGATTAAAACATCTCATTCTTTGAAGTGAAACATGAAGAAGGAGGTTCAGATCAGATGAGTGAGGTGGAGGATCAGATGGAGGATCAGATGAGTGAGGTGGAGGATCAGATGGAGGATCAGATGAGTGAGGTGGAGGATCAGATGGAGGTTCAGGTGGAGGATCAGATGAGTGAGGTGGAGGATCAGGTGGAGGATCAGATGAGTGAGGTGGAGGTTCAGGTGGAGGATCAGATGAGTGAGGTGGAGGATCAGATGAGTGAGGTGGAGGATCAGGTGGAGGATCAGATGAGTGAGGTGGAGGTTCAGGTGGAGGATCAGATGAGTGAGGTGGAGGATCAGATGAGTGAGGTGGAGGATCAGGTGGAGGATCAGGTGGAGGATCAGATGAGTGAGGTGGAGGATCAGATGGAGGATCAGATGAGTGAGGTGGAGGATCAGGTGGAGGTTCAGGTGGAGGATCAGATGAGTGAGGTGGAGGTTCAGGTGGAGGATCAGGTGGAGGATGAGGTGGAGGTCTTGTTTGTGTTCTATGTTGTGACTGTTCTGCTCTCTGCAGTGATGGAACCCTGAATCCTAACGGCGTTCGCTTCGGGAGTTCTGAGATCTACAACATCGGTGAGAAGAACCTCCTCTGTTCATACAGAACCACCCGCACCGAGCTCTACAAATCATCCACCTGTCCGTGTGTGTGTGTGTGTGTAGTGGAGGCCTTTGAGGAGGTGTGTGACAGTGTGTGTGTACCTCAGTATAACTCAGACGGGGAGGAGCGAGTGATTTTGTTTCTGATGATGGGACCGGGTCAGACCTTCACTCCCAAACTGGAGGCTCAAATCCGCAGCGCCATCCGGGTCGCTCTGTCAGCACGTCATGTTCCCGCCCTCATCCTGCAGACCACAGATATACCGGTACACACACACACACACACACACACACACAGCATGCTTTATAGTTGGTACATGTTCATCATTGGTCCTCTGTTCTTCTCAGTACACCGTCAACGGGAAGAAGGTGGAGGTGGCAGTGAAGCATGTGATTGCAGGTAAAGAGGTGACCCAGCGGAGTGTCTTCACCAACCCTGACGCTCTGGACCTGTACAGGAACATTCCTGAACTGCAGAACTTCTAACACACCCGCTGGACCCAATGCCGGTCAGACCCGTGGACCCTCACAGTTATAAGCTCCTGTAGTGTCCTGTAATCTGCTAAGCTTCTGACCCCAACCCTGACCCAAATGCAGCTTGACGTTCTGACCATCAACTGGACCTTCTGAGAACTTGATGCAACATCTAAACATCTCATAGATCACTTGAAGGACTACCAATGCACTGCACATCTGCTGGAGCCTTCTAAACTCTGTGAACTCGGACCTTCAGAACCTGCTGAGCTCCTTATTCAGCTCACTGGATTTCTGAGAACCTGCTGAGTTCTGGAGAACCTGAGGACCATGGAACCCGTTACCTGAACTCCAGAGTTTAAAGCTGAGCTTCTACCTGAGGTGTGCAGAACAGTCCTACAGAACATCAAACTCCGTCCTCGTCACTAACCCCTGCTTCTGTCCTCACCCCCCCCCCCCCGCCTCTGTCCCCAATTCTGACCCGGTGGTGTCTTCAGCGGTCAGGACTTTCAGAAAAGAACTTTTAACCATTTTAAACCAGTTTCAATCTGTAAAGGCAGATTTTTACCCATGATTCCCTGAGTGATGTCCAAAGATTCCCTGAGTCTACAGCGTTCCGTTACAACATCTGTACCACATCAGCGTTCTGTACCACATCTGTACCACATCTGTATGAGTGAAGGTTGTGTGTATGACTCTGTGGCTGATCTGCTGATTGTCGTTCACATGAATCTATTTATAAACGACTCTGAGTCATCATTGATCTAAAGGTTGATCGATCGATCGATTGATTATTTTAATTTGAGTTTAGAGAAATTTAAAATAAAAAGGAATTACAATTAACTTTGATTTATAAAATCATTTAGATTTAAACTTTAAAAAGCTTTTACGTTTTCTTTCTGCTCTGAAATAAGGTCATGCTCTTCATCATCATCATCATCATCATCAGTGTAACTTAATTGATCTCAGTGATCAGAACCCGGAACAAAAACAACAAAGAACTGAAGCAGAGCTGCAGACAGAGGAACGGGGGGGGGGGGGGTGGGAGGGGGGGGAGGAGGGGGGATGAATGGTGGGGGGGGGGGGTGGAGTGGCGGAGGTTATAGACGGGTATTTGGAGGTATGATGAATATAAAAGTGGAGATTTAGAGAAAATGCAGCTGCTTCAATTCTGCACTGTGTATTAGATGAGAGTTGGAGGCATGGTGGGGTCATCATTGTGTGTGTGTGTGTGTGTGTGTGTGTGTGTGTGTGTGAGCGCGTTCAATGATTGAAATGTTCAGACGTGCTTGTCTGTAAATTGCCTCCGTTCAACATCTAATCTCACACACAACTTTGTTCTGAAGTGTGTGTGTGTGTGTGTGTGGTGTGTGTGTGTGTGTGTGTGTGTGACAGAATGAGGGGGATGAATTCAGAGACAGAATGCTGAAGGTGGATGTTGTGATAAAAGGGAAAGCAGCTGTGAGACCGGAGCTGCTGCTCTGCTGGAGCGTGAATTCCGCTAAGGATTCACTTGACTGTTTGACTCTGTGTTGACTGTGTTTGACTGTGTTGACTCTGTTGACTCTGTGTTTGACTCTGTGTTGACTCTGTTGACTCTTAAATGAAAATAAATCTGTTTTATATTTGCGTCGTGTTTATTGCAGGTCGTCATGGTGACGATTTATTTTCATTCTACATGAATTCCTTCCTACAGTCTCAATTTTCTCCTAGTCGTATAGAACACACCCACTTACACACACACAATCACTCACACACACACACTCACTCACACACACTCTCACACACACACACAGCTTCAATTTCATGCAGATGTGCACATTGCTCTTTTTACTCTGCTCCCTATTTTGTGCACAAATAGAACAATTCCACAAACTGAATACAGAATGCTGCTGCATCCCCACGCCGTGTGTGTGTGTGTGTGTGTGTGTGTGTGTGTGTGTGTGTGCAGTTTACAGACTGGTCCTTTAGTTATATGTTTTTATTTTTGATAAAATGGTTCAGTGATGTTTGTATTGAAGCTTTTCGATGTTTGAACTTCTGCGTTCTGATTCATCTCTGTTTAATCTTCTGTTTGGTTCTGTGTGGTTCTGTTTGGTTCTATATGGTTCTGTTTGGTTCTGTGTGGTTCTATATGGTTCTGTGTGGTTCTATAGTGTGACGGTAGCGTGTATACCGGGTGCTGGCGGCGCGGTGGGGGTTAATGGCGAGCCCTACATCTCTTGACTTTATTGGTGAGCACTGAGGTGTCTTTGTTGGGCGGCGCGTCCCGCTTGCGAGGCTCCTAAATCCGCGCTGAACGAGGCAGATAAGGCCGTGTTCATAATTCCGGCTGAATGCTCCGTCTGCTCGGCGGCGTGTTCGCTGCATTTTAAGCGAGCAGCGTGTCGCCTGCATACTGAATCAGGCCGCCGCGCTGTGGTTTGGGACGCGGCGGCTGCTTCTTTATTTCATTGTGAGCGCTCGGTCTAATGCAGCCGTCCCGTTTATTCGCTCTACAGGACCGCGCACCTCGCTCCTCTCCCTCCACCAACCCAACCGAACCGACTCCAAACGACTCCAAACGACTCCCGCACATCTGCAGCGATCCTCCATCAGTCCAGCCAATCAGCACGCAGCCTGGATCTAAACACCATCAGCAACATAAACACAACATACATCAGCCAATCAGCACGCAGCCTGGATCTAAACACCATCAGCAACATAAACACAACATACATCAGCCAATCAGCACGCAGTATACATACACACCGCATCACATCCACAGCTGCAGCATCAGCTTCAGAATCATCAGAACAGTGGACAGAGTCACTTCCTGTTTCATTTACATTTACATTTGGTCATTTATTGGACGCTTTTATCCAAAGCGACTTACAAGTGAGCACAGGGTTCATCACAACATCCCTGAGCAATGAGGATTAAGGGGCCGCTCAAGGACTCACACTGGTAACCTCAGTGGATCCTGGGATTTGAACCCCCAACCTTCAGATTGATACCCCAACGCCCCAACCACTGAGCTACCGCGCCCCTGTTTCATGATGATGTCATGATGTCATGATGTCCATGTGCAGCTCCATGACCTGGACTGACTCCACCTACAGGCTTCAGATGAGCCGGATTAATTAAGCCAGGCTCAGATGAACCAGGATCAGTTTCTCCTGCAGGGTGAGGGATCATCAGAGCCACGGCCTCCACACACTCGCTTCTGCAGGCGGAGCCGCTTCACATGGAGATCCACAGACCGTCCTCCATCCTCCACCGTCCACCCTGTGGGTTCTGACCTGCACACATCAAACCTGATCAGCTTTATGAGTTTCAGTCACCCGGAACCATTAACCAACCTCATAACTACACTAACGAGCAGCTAACGAGCTATTAGACTCCAGATGCTCAATTTACAGAGAGAGGAGAGAGTGAGAACGAGCGAGAGAGACCGAGAGAGATAAATTAAGATAAATGAAGAGAGAGAGAAAAAAAGAAAGATGGAAAGAGAGAGAGAGAGAGAGAGAAACAGAGAGAGAGAGAGAGAAAAAAAGAAAGATGGAGAGAGAGAGAGAGAGAGAAACAGAGAGACAGAGAGAGAGAGTGAGATTAACGGATTGGCACTTGTGTTTATTAACACTTCTGCCTCAGCTGGCAGTGTGTGTGCCATCTGCTGTAGCTGCAGGCAGATGGTGCTCTAACTGCCATCACACCTACACACACACACACACACACACACACACACACACACACACAGAGGGCATGTAGTAGCACCCATAAAGAGGGCATGAAGAATAAAAATCAATCTTATACTCTGGAACTGTCCGAATACTTTAGAGTCTTATAATGTTCAGTGTTTCAAACACCCACATGGATGATGTCATCACTCCAATCCACCAATCACTGTTAAGCGTGTAATGGACGTTCTTCAGACTCTTGGTCAGACTCTGAGGTGAGGAGTGGAATGTTCTCTCTGATGGTGGAGGTTGGAGTTCTGTGGTGTTGTTCAGCCTCCAGCCACTAGGGGGTGGTATACTCGTTACATGGTTATCACAGTTTGACGTTAACTCTGGTCTCAAAGGCGAGGTCTGAACATCTGAAGAACTCCGACTTCCAGATGTGGATTTTAAAAGAATCAAAGCTCAGATTCCTCATGGAGCAGAAGGTCAGGTGAGTACAGGGGGGGGGGGGCAGTGTGTGTGTGTGTGTGTGTGTGTGTGTGTGTGTGTGTGTGTGTGTGTGTGTGTGTGTGTCCTCTTGTCTTTGTTCTGTTGATTCTAATCTCGTGTCTTTAAGTTGAATTAGATGTTCACAGATTTCAGTTTAATCCACATTAGAACAATTAATCCTCCAACATCCACCACCAAATGTGCAGCTCCTCAATAACAACACCTTTTCATCCACACACACACACACACACACACACACACACACACACACACACACACACACACACTCACTCACACACACACAGAGCGCAGCACAGACGCTGTAGAAGCTCCATCCACATTATCATACAAAACAAACACACAGCGCAGGAAAGATTTCAGCTTTCAGTCGGACAGGTTGTCATGAATATTCAATCATGTGTGTGTGTGTGTGTGTGTGTGTGTGTGTGTGTGTGTGTGTGTGTGTGTGTGTGTGTGTGAGTGTGTGTGTTGTGTGTGTGTGTGTGTGTGTGAGTGTGTGTGTGTGTGTGTGTGTGTGTGTGTGTGAGAGAGAGTGTGTGTGTGTGTGTGTGTGTGTGTGAGTGTGAGTGTGTGTGTGAGAGAGAGAGTGTGTGACAGGTGTGTGTGTGTGTGTTGAGAGAGGAGAGAGTTTGAGTGTGTGGTTGTGTGTGTGTGTGTGAGAGAGAGAGTGTGTGTGTGTGTGTGTGTGTGTGTGTGTGTGTGTGTGAGAGTGTGTGTGTGTGTGTGTGTTAATGAAATAATGAGCATGTGCTGACAGGAAGCCATATTGAAGAAGGGCAGAAGAGTCTGAAGCTCTGATGTTCGTTACTAATTGACCTTCATCATCGTTTACTCTCAGACTCCGCCCACCTGCTTTAAAGCCTCTGTGTTTCTCTGTTTTGTGGGCGTGGCTTATCAGTGTGTTTAATATTATATAATGCTAACAGTGTGAGGACTCCTGGTTCTGTCTCTCTGTTCCACAATTAACATGAAATCTAAAGTTTCATTTCAATTACATTTCACCTGTAAGAGAGCGGGGGGGGGGGGGGGGTGAGGGGGGGTGAGGGGGGGGTAATTGTTCAGGGGATGGGGTTGTGTGAACCTGAGGAACCTTCTCCATCAGGGTGGAGCTCTCAGACTCTCAGACTCGGCCCGCTGTTCCTCAGCCAGGATTTAGAACCAACAGCATTTCATTCGGTTCTTCTGACGGAACGGGAGAACCGGAGAACAGGTCAGGGGAACAGACCACGTCCAGATGTGAGCCGTTCGTCCCGAACCGTCGTCTGAACGTTCACACGTCCAATGAGAGGTGAGAATGCTGATGAGCGACGCCCATCCATCTCCTCCAGAAGATAAACAATGACTCCAATAATAAGACGTGTTCTGCACCGCGTTCTGCGCCGCGTTCTGCGCCGTGTTCTGCACCACGTCCTGCAACCGTGTTCTGCGCTGCGGCGTCACGCCGTGATTGAACAAACATCTCATTTAGCACCAGATTACCCCTGAGAACCCGAGCCGCCCGAAACGGCGCGTCCTGTTAGGACCACAGTAAACATTCATTCTGATGACACGTCATGGAGAGAAGGAACTTAATTAGCCTCATTTGCATATAATTAGATCCCGAGGGACGAGACGCTCAGGACGGAGCCTTGTTTTGCTCACGTTCATCATCATCATCATCATCATCGTCACTCTGTCTCAAGGAGCGAGGAGGAAGATCACTGACACACACACACACACACACACACACACACACACAGAGCGGCTGAAGCCTGTCTGATTGATCTGTGGTGGTGATTTGATTATTGTAAGGTGGTTGTGCAGGTTCAGGGTGTGTTTGGGGTGGGGGCCGTGTTTCGGCGGTGGATGTTCAGGGTGTGTTTGGGGTGGGGGCCGTGTTTCGGGTGGGGGCCCGTGTGGGCGCCGGGCCGGCGGTGGATGTTCAGGGTGTGTTTGGGGTGGGGGCCGTGTTTCGGCGGTGGATGTTCAGGGTGTGTTTGGGGTGGGGGCCGTGTTTGGGGTGGGGGCCGTGTGGGCGCCGGGCCGGCGGTGGATGTTCAGGGTGTGTTTGGGGTGGGGGCCGTGTTTGGGGTGGGGCCGTGTGGGCGCCGGGCCGGCGGTGGATGTTCAGGGTGTGTTTGGGGTGGGGGCCGTGTTTCGGCGGTGGATGTTCAGGGTGTGTTTCGGGTGGGGGCCGTGTTTCGGCGGTGGATGCAGCAGAGAGGAGGTGAACGCTCGGACCGTTTTAAGGTTTAATTTGATGAGAGGATTGTGGGAGGTGCAGCAGAGAGGAGGTGAACGCTCGGACCGTTTTAAGGTTTAATTGATGACGATGTGGGAGGTGCAGCAGAGAGGAGGTGAACGCTCGGACCGTTTTAAGGTTTAATTGATGACGTGGGAGGTGCAGCAGAGAGGAGGTGAACGCTCGGACCGTTTTAAGGTTTAATTGATGACGATGTGGGAGGCGCAGCAGAGAGGAGGTGAACGCTCGGACCGTTTTAAGGTTTAATTGATGACGATGTGGGAGGCGCAGCAGAGAGGAGGTGAACGCTCGGGACCGTTTTAAGGTTTAATTGATGACGATGTGGGAGGTGCAGCAGAGAGGAGGTGAACGCTCGGACCGTTTTAAGGTTTAATTGATGACGATGTGGGAGGTGCAGCAGAGAGGAGGTGAACGCTCGGACCGTTTTAAGGTTTAATTGATGACGTGGGATGCAGCAGAGAGGAGGTGAACGCTCGGTTTTAAGGTTTAATTGATGACGATGTGGGAGGCGCAGCAGAGAGGAGGTGAACGCTCGGACCGTTTTAAGGTTTAATTGATGACGATGTGGGAGGTGCAGCAGAGAGGAGGTGAACGCTCGGACCGTTTTAAGGTTTAATTGATGACGATGTGGGAGGTGCAGCAGAGAGGAGGTGAACGCTCGGACCGTTTTAAGGTTTAATTGATGACGATGTGGGAGGACGTGCAGCAGCAGAGAGGAGGTGGGAGGCGCAGCAGAGAGGAACGCTCGGACCGTTTTAAGGTTTAATTGATTGATGAGCAGAGAGGAGGTGAACGCTCGGACCGGGAGGTGCAGCAGAGAGGAGGTGAACGCTCGGACCGTTTTAAGGTTTAATTGATGACGATGTGGGAGGCGCAGCAGAGAGGAGGTGAACGCTCGGACCGTTTTAAGGTTTATTGGGAGGCGCAGCAGAGAGGATGAGCAGAGAGGAGGTGAACGCTGGACCGAGGTTTAATTGATGACGTGGGAGGCGCAGCAGAGAGGAGGTGAACGCTCGGACCGTTTTAAGGTTTAATTGATGACGATGTGGGAGGTGCAGCAGAGAGGAGGTGAACGCTCGGACCGTTTTAAGGTTTAATTGATGACGTGGGAGGTGCAGCAGAGAGGAGGTGAACGCTCGGACCGTTTTAAGGTTTAATTGATGACGATGTGGGAGGCGCAGCAGAGAGGAGGTGAACGCTCGGACCGTTTTAAGGTTTAATTGATGACGATGTGGGAGGTGCAGCAGAGAGGAGGTGAACGCTCGGACCGTTTTAAGGTTTAATTGATGACGATGTGGGAGGTGCAGCAGAGAGGAGGTGAACGCTCGGACCGTTTTAAGGTTTAATTGATGACGATGTGGGAGGTGCAGCAGAGAGGAGGTGAACGCTCGGACCGTTTTAAGGTTTAATTGATGACGATGTGGGAGGTGCAGCAGAGAGGAGGTGAACGCTCGGACCGTTTTAAGGTTTAATTGATGACGATGTGGGAGGTGCAGCAGAGAGGAGGTGAACGCTCGGACCGTTTTAAGGTTTAATTGATGACGATGTGGGAGGCGCAGCAGAGAGGAGGTGAACGCTCGGACCGTTTTAAGGTTTAATTGATGACGTGGGAGGCGCTGCAGAGAGGAGGTGAACGCTCGGACCGTTTTAAGGTTTAATTGATGACGTGGGAGGCGCTGCAGAGAGGAGGTGAACGCTCGGACCGTTTTAAGGTTTAATTGATGACGTGGGAGGCGCAGCAGAGAGGAGGTGAACGCTCGGACCGTTTTAAGGTTTAATTGATGACGATGTGGGAGGCTCGGCGTTTTAAGGCAGAGAGGAGGTGAACGCTCGGACCGTTTTAAGGTTTAATTGATGACGATGTGGGAGGTGCAGCAGAGAGGAGGTGAACGCTCGGACCGTTTTAAGGTTTAATTGATGACGATGTGGGAGGTGCAGCAGAGAGGAGGTGAACGCTCGGACCGTTTTAAGGTTTAATTGATGACGATGTGGGAGGTGCAGCAGAGAGGAGGTGAACGCTCGGACCGTTTTAAGGTTTAAATTGAGGTGACGCTCGGACCGTTTTAAGGTTTAATTGATGACGTGGGAGGCGCAGCAGAGGAGGTGAACGCTCGGACCGTTTTAAGGTTTAATTGATGACGATGTGGGAGGCGCTGCAGAGAGGAGGTGAACGCTCGGACCGTTTTAAGGTTTAATTGATGACGATGTGGGAGGTGCAGCAGAGAGGAGGTGAACGCTCGGACCGTTTTAAGGTTTAATTGATGACGATGTGGGAGGTGCAGCAGAGAGGAGGTGAACGCTCGGACCGTTTTAAGGTTTAATTGATGACGATGTGGGAGGTGCAGCAGAGAGGAGGTGAACGCTCGGACCGTTTTAAGGTTTAATTGATGACGATGTGGGAGGCGCAGCAGAGAGGAGGTGAACGCTCGGACCGTTTTAAGGTTTAATTGATGACGATGTGGGAGGCGCAGCAGAGAGGAGGTGAACGCTCGGACCGTTTTAAGGTTTAATTGATGACGATGTGGGAGGTGCAGCAGAGAGGAGGTGAACGCTCGGACCGTTTTAAGGTTTAATTGATGACGTGGGAGGTGCAGCAGCAGAGAGGAGAGGAGGGTGAGGAGGTGAACGCTCGGACCGTTTTAAGGATTAATTGATGACGTGGGAGGCGCAGCAGAGAGGAGGTGAACGCTCGGACCGTTTTAAGGTTTAATTGATGACGATGTGGGAGGCGCTGCAGAGAGGAGGTGAATGCTCGGACCGTTTTAAGGTTTAATTGATGACGATGTGGGAGGCGCTGCAGAGAGGAGGTGAACGCTCGGACCGTTTTAAGGTTTAATTGATGACGATGTGGGAGGTGCAGCAGAGAGGAGGTGAACGCTCGGACCGTTTTAAGGTTTAATTGATGACGTGGGAGGCGCAGCAGAGAGGAGGTGAACGCTCGGACCGTTTTAAGGTTTAATTGATGACGTGGGAGGCGCAGCAGAGAGGAGGTGAACGCTGGGGCGTTTTTAAGGTTTAATTGATGACGATGTGGGAGGTGCAGCAGAGAGGAGGTGAAACGCTCGGACCGTTTTAAGGTTTAATTGATGACGATGTGGGAGGTGCAGCAGAGAGGAGGTGAACGCTCGGACCGTTTTAAGGTTTAATTGATGACGATGTGGGAGGTGCAGCAGAGAGGAGGTGAACGCTCGGACCGTTTTAAGGTTTAATTGATGACGATGTGGGAGGTGCAGCAGAGAGGAGGTGAACGCTCGGACCGTTTTAAGGTTTAATTGATGACGATGTGGGAGGTGCAGCAGAGAGGAGGTGAACGCTCGGACCGTTTTAAGGTTTAATTGATGACGATGTGGGAGGTGCAGCAGAGAGGAGGTGAACGCTCGGACCGTTTTAAGGTTTAATTGATGACGTGGGAGGCGCTGCAGAGAGGAGGTGAACGCTCGGACCGTTTTAAGGTTTAATTGATGACGTGGGAGGTGCAGCAGAGAGGAGGTGAATTCTCAGTGTGTGTGTGTTGTTCCTGAGGGGCGGAGCTCAGGCGTGGCCTCCCGCAGGGTTCTTCTCTGGAAGGTTCTAGAGGTTCTGTTGAAGAGGCTGTGGGTGTCAGAGGTTCTGATGGAGGTGCAGGTTCCATGTTCTAATGTAATCTCTAAAGAACGTTCACCCTCACTCCCCCTCACCCCCCCTCACTCCCCCTCACCCCCCTCACCCCCCCACACTCCCCCTCACCCCCCTCACCCCCCCACTCTGCAGCACCTCCCACATCATCATCAATTAAACCTTAAAACGGTCCGAGCGTTCACCTCCTCTCCCCCTCACTCCCCCTCACTCCCCCTCACCCCCCCCCCCCTCACTCCTCTGAGGTGCAGCTGATTCAGCAGTTTAAACGCTGTCGGGGGGGGGGGGGGGGGGGGTGTCCACATAATTCTGCTGCACTGGAGGGTTAGTTCTCTCAGTGGTGTGTGTGATGTAATGTTCAGTGTGTGTGTGTGTGTGTGTGTGTGTGTGTGTGTGTGTGAGGAGCTGTGCAGCTGCAGGTGCTGTTACAGTTAATTGGTTAATTGGCTGTGACTTCCTCTCCTTAATTGGAATGTAGACTGATTAATTATAGCAACAGTGTCAGTTATGTTTATGACACTCAACTAATGAGATGTTCTTCCTCGAACTTGTAACTTTCTTGTGTGTGTGTGTGTGTGTGTGTGTGTTTGTATGTGTGTGTGTGTGTGTGTGTGTGTGTGTGTGTGTGTGTGTGTGTTTTCAAATGCTAACATGCTACAGGCTCTGTGCTAATGAGATTCTAATGTATTCAGTTTGGTTGAGCGAGCACAGAGGCTGTTCTGTGTGTGTGTGTGTGTGTGTGTGTGTGTGTGTGTGTGTGTGTGTGTGTGTGTGTGTGTGTGCACGTGTGTATGTGTGTGTGTATGTGTGTGTGTGTGTGTGTGTGTGTGTGTGTGTGTAAGACAAATGACAGAATGACGAGTGTGCATGAAGTGAGGTGTGTGTCAGCACACGGTGTGTGTTGTGTGTGTGTGATGTTGTGTGGTGGTGAATGAAAGTGTGTGTGAACCTTTGGAAAAATGACAGAAGACGAAAGCTGCAGATCTCATCACTAAAAGAGAAGTGTGTCAGCACACGGTTCTTCTGTTCCTTTGATGTTCTGTAGGTGGAGAATGAAAGTTTGGAACCTTTGGAAATGCAATAGAATAAAAACACACATCCATAAACGCTGCACCCCATCTCATCACTAATTAATTGAGTTAATGCACCACCCAGCACCACCCGAACACCCAGCACCACCCAGCACCACCTGAACACCCAGCACCACCTGAACACCCAGCACCACCTGAACACCCAGCACCACCCGAACACCCAGCACCACCTGAACACCCAGCACCACCCAGCACCACCTGAACACCCAGCACCACCCAGCACCACCCAGCACCACCTGAACACCCAGCACCACCCAGCACCACCACCCAGCACCACCTGAACACCCAGCACCACCCAGCACCACCTGAACACCCAGCACCACCTGAACACCCAGCACCACCCAGCACCACCTGAACACCCAGCACCACCCAGCACCACCTGAACACCCAGCACCACCCAGCACCACCCAGCACCACCCAGCACCACCTGAACACCCAGCACCACCCAGCACCACCTGAACACCCAGCACCACCCAGCACCACCCAGCACCACCCGAACACCCAGCACCACCCAGCACCACCCAGCACCACCCGAACACCCAGCACCACCCAGCACCACCACCCAGCACCACCTGAACACCCAGCACCACCCACCACCCAGCACCACCTGAACACCCAGCACCACCCAGCACCACCCAGCACCACCTGAACACCCAGCACCACCCAGCACCACCTGAACACCCAGCACCACCCAGCACCACCCAGCACCACCTGAACACCCAGCACCACCCAGCACCACCGAACACCCAGCACCACCCGAACACCCAGCACCACCCGAACACCCAGCACCACCCAGCACCACCCAGCACCACCTGAACACCCAGCACCACCCGAACACCCAGCACCACCTGAACACCCAGCACCACCCAGCACCACCCAGCACCACCTGAACACCCAGCACCACCCAGCACCACCTGAACACCCATCAGGCCAGACGTTTTGTGTGTGCTGGATTGAGCCTCTGAAGGTGATGTCTGATGTTTCAGACTGAAGCACACTTCAGAGTTCAAGTGGAAGAGCATTTTGCTGCAAAACTGTTGGATGAGAAAGCAATAAAAATAAAACCAGAGGATGGAATGAGTGATCAACAACAAAGGAGCAGAAAGAGATGAAGAGGATTGAGAGGGTGGAGTGAAGGAGAACAAGACCAATGCTGCAATGAGACGGAACCGGCGAGCGGAGACAAAAGACACGGAGCCAACATGAAGATCAAGAGGAACCGAAGAGAAACGCATGTCAGGATGGAATCCTGGTTTTGAGAAGCTACTGAATTCATTTAAACCTCAGACGGCCTGATGTTTAAGCTCTGGACTCATGAGTGATGACACTGTTAACCCTTTACTGACCAACGGTACGTCCTTCTCAGAGATCAGGGTTCGGGACAGATGCTTGTTGGCACTAGTCTGGAGAACAACCTGTCCTCCTTCCCGTCCCTGTGCATGGAAAGGTCATTGGGAGTGTTGTGTGTTGCCCCCCCCCCCCAACCATGTGGATGACTGAATATGCAGGAGGTTCACTGTGGAGCTAAAAGCATGTGGTCAGCTGACCATCGTACCTCATTCTGAAACAACAGGTGCTCAGAGGAATGGAGATTTAAAAGCTGACCACCTGAGGTTCGGCCATTGAAGGTGCGATGGTGACTGTAATGCAAATCATAATGTGGAACGACATCCTGACTCACAGTCCGCATTCCAATTCATCTGCCGCAGGTTCGATCAGGCTGTCGCATGTCTTTTGGACTGCTTTCCGGACCTCGCTGTGCATGGGTGCAGAGTTATGCTAAACTAATAGGGCCTTCCCTAAACTGTTGCACAGACTCGATCGCATGGAATTATCTTCAGCATCTTTTTTTAACACAGCAGCATGTAAGGGTTGATCTGAGCAGTGTGCAGGTTTAATCCAGCAAACATCTGCTCACACATCTGGAGAACCTCAGAACCTGGAGAACAGTCTCTGATCACATTGATGTTCAATGTTTGGGTGCCCATACTTGTTTCTTGGATTTAGAATAGTTATTCTATTTCCCACTAGGGGGCGCTCAGACTCCTCAGGTGCGCGCGCGCTTACATACCGTTTATCTCCGTGACGTTTTCAAACATGCAGAACGTATGGATTTGTTCACATCCGGGTGTTTAAATCATCAATTATATGTTTAATTAAGATGAAAAAGTGTCATTTCTAATGAGTAGAGAGTGTGTGTGTGTGTGTGTGTGTGTGTGTGTGTGTGTGTGTGTGTGTGTGTATGTGTGTGTGTGTGTGTGTGTGTGTGTGTGTGTGATTAATTGATCATATTCAGTGTAAGTTGTTGTTATTATGGGGTGTTATTATGGGATGTTATTATGGGATGTTGTGAAGACTTTATGGTTCTCAGATGAACTTTAAATGAATTCAGAGGAATCTTTGATGAATGCTGAAGCCTTTGATGTTTTCTCTCATTGGCTGCCTCTCAGAGCGCCGGTCAGCTTCTTGAGGTTCCTATTGGTGGACGTTCTTGCTCATCATGAATGAAGTCCCGCCCCCTCGGTAGTCGGACACTCCGCGTTCGAGAGAAACACACGCCGAACTTCCCGCGCTCCACGCGCCCCACGCGCTCCACCAGCTCCACCGCGGGACAGACCGGGGGACAGACCGGGGACAGACCGGGGGACAGACCGGGGGACAGACCGGGGGACAGACCGGGGACAGACCGGGGACAGACAGACCGGGGACAGACCGGGGGACAGACGGGGAGCCGGTGGAAGTGCAGCCGGCGGTGCTCCGCTCACAGCGCGGAAACTTTGTCCGGTGGTCGGGGTGCGGAGCTGAACGGCGCTCTTTCGGTGGACTTTGTTGTGGACTTTGTTGTGGACTTTGATGAGGACATTGATGAGGACTTTGCTGCTGATTGATGGACAGTCCCGGTTCCGGGCTCCGGACTCCGGGCGGGATGAAGACGCCGCGGCCGCTTTGAGGATTTAAACGGAGGAGCTCGCGCGCACACGCGCACGCACACGGAGACGATGCTCGGAGCGCGCGGGGAGACGGGGAGTCCGCGGCCGCCACGACTCCGACTCCGACTCCGACTCCCTCTGCTGCTCCTGGTGGTCTCGGTCAGTCGGGGTAAGAGACGCGCGCACACCGGGTCACAGAGAACCGAACCGAACCGAACACAAGCACCGACATCAAGATCAAACAAAAAACAACCAGATTCCTCTGAACTAGAGTTCACACAACAGCTCCTGATTCTGATTCTGATTCTGAGAAGGATGTCATCATTATTATTATTATTATTATTATTATTATTATCATTATTATTATCATTATTATTTAAGTTATCCATCAGAAGATAAATGCTCCACAGAAGCAGCTCAAAAGCAAACAGGAAAAAAGGTCAGCAGGAGAACCTACCAATCATTATTTTGGAAGGCAAATGTAATTCTTGGAGGCTTCCACACACACACACACACACACACACACACACACACACACACAGCCAGATAGATGAGAACAGTGTGCAGCCTTAGAACAATGTTAATCAAAATTATACCTTTAATGATGCTGTCATTAATAATTATACAATTAATTATAATTAAACAAATCCACATTCTGAAGGTTTTATTCAAACAAAGCTTTTGTTTTCAGAAAGAACTTTTTAATAAACCAGAGGAACCTTTTTCATTTTGATGAACTGACCGTCCCCTTCTGTTGAATTTTGAGGTTGTTTCAGGAAGGATAATTTAGTGTGTGTGTGTGTGTGTGTGTGTGTGTGTGTGTGTGTGTCAGTCCATTGGTTCTGGTAATAAATCTAAGCGCTGGTGTTTAAAATCGTGTTGTTTGGTATCATAAAGACGAATCCAGGTTCTGATTGAAGCGAGCACATGAACGCAGAGTGCGTTAATATTTTTAATATTAATATTTAAATAATTTTAATGTTTTACTCAAGAAAAGAATTTTCATAAATATCATTCAGTCTTTAGATCTAATTCTCATCAGGGTTTCATGTTAATTATAATTCATGACATTTTCTTTAAAAGCAGATTGATTTCTGATCTGTGTCTTAAAACACATTTTAACCTAACCCCCCCCCCCCCCCCAAAAAAAAAAAAAAAAAAAAAAAAAAAAAAAAAAAAAAAAAAAAAAAAGAACTAAATAAAAGACATTGTTGTGTTAAAGTAAAGACACCTGATCCACAACACAGCGTCCGTCCTTTATCAGAACTCGGACAGTTCCGTGTTTATTCTCAGACGGAACCCTGAACCCTTTAAATTCACCATCACAGAGTCTTTCATATACACACTTTATTTAAATATTTAAATGATTGACAGTCTGATTGAAGACGATGTTATAATTAGGTTCTGTGGGGTTTTGTGTTGATGTTGCAGTGACTGAATATTAAAGTGTCTGATGAACCTGCAGCTGACTGTTATGTGATGTGGTGTTAGATGTGGTGTTAGATGTGGTATTTATGTGTGTATTAGATGTGGTGTTAGATGTGGTATTAGATGTGGTGTTAGATGTGGTATTAGATGTGGTATTAGATGTGGTGTTAGATGTGGTATTAGATGTGGTATTAGATGTGGTATTAGATGTGGTATTAGATGTGGTGTTAGATGTGGTATTAGATGTGGTATTTATGTGTGTATTAGATGTGGTATTAGATGTGGTATTAGATGGGGTATTTGGTAACGCAGGACGGTCCTGGTTACAGTTCAGGAAGCGTCCCTCACCTCAGTGCAGAGATTCT
>JAFMOC010001324.1:52500-55119 GCA_019802505.1 Corydoras sp. C115
GGGTGCTGGTGTGTGTGGACGCTCTGCTCTGGATTGTGGACTCTGATCTCAGGTCAGTGTTGGTGTTGCTCTCCATGGTGCTGACCGTCATGAGGAGGATCTGGCTCACAATCTCTGGTCCAGTTGGGGTGTGGGTCAGTTATGCTCCACCACTTTGGTATGTTCTCTGATGAGCAGGTATTGTTAGGGTGGTGGATGACTCTCCATTATATACTTACATACTGCAGTGACACTGACATGGTGGTGCAGGTGTGTGTGTTGCTGAGTGGATGCTCGGTGCAGGACTGATCTCCTGGTCTTCTTCTTCTTTGGTGGAGCTCCATCTCTCTGTTGGTCCTCATCAGCTCCCTCAGAGACCCAGCTCTCATTATCACACCCCCCCCCCCCCCCCGTCAGAACACCCCCCGCTCATCAAATCATTCGGTTCTCTCTCCTGTTCCACGTTATCCTGTAATGACTACAGTTCACCACCAGGAACCTGCAATGGATGGATGTTCTGCTCCATCAGGTGTTCTTTATACACCATCTCCACCTTCCACACTCCGTTCATCACAAACATTATTTAAAATGACTAAACTTTCAACTGCTTTCAACTGCTTTTCTCTGTGTGAGTGTGTGAGTGTGTGAGTGTGTGTGTGTGTGTGTTCAGTCATGTGTGATGTAATCTTAAATGCCAGCTGATGCTGAATGAATTCAAGCAAATCAACATGCACTTTCTCTCTCTCTCTCACACACACACACACACACACACACACACACACATACAGATACACACACACACACACACACACACACACACACACACACACACAGTTACTGTTCTATATATTTGTAGATGAAGCTTTAAGTTGTTGTTATTGTTTCTATGGTTCTAGTTTCTTTAATGGGTTCCTTTGGTTCTGGTTGTAGTTTCATCCTGAGTGGATGGGTGAGTGGGTGGGTGGATGAGTAAGTGGGTGGGTGAGTGAGTGGGTGGATGGGTGGATGGGGAGTGGGTGGGTGACTGAGTGAGTTAGTGGATGGGTGAGTGAGTGAGTTAGTGAGTGGGTGAGTGAGTTAGTGGATGGGTGAGTGAGTGGGTGAGTGGGTGAGTGGATGGGTGAGTGGGTGAGTGGGTGAGTGAGTGAGTGAGTGGATGTAAGGATGGATGTAAAATGAAGGATGGCAGTGAGATTTGGGAGCCGGCCCGTTCCTGGGTGTGGTTGGCCGGTGCTGATTTGGTGACCTCATGTTCTGTTCCTCTGATCCGCAGACTGGTGGAGTGGTGAGGGTTATTATGGGATGTTCTCATGCACAGATCTGGATGTGTGGGGCGGTTGTCTTGGCGGGGCAGTTGTCTTGGCGGGGGGTGAGGTTCAGATGGTTGCATTGGTGAGGAGGAGAGCGTGTGTTCAGCTGGACCGAATCAGACTTCAGATGGAGGTTCTGGACCCAGTCCCTCCCGAGAGAGAGGGGGGGAGGGGAGGAGGGGGGGAAAAAAAAAAAAAAAAATGGAGGGAGGAGAGACAGGAAGAGGGAGGTAAAGAAGTGCTAAAAGATGGGGACATGGGGAGGGTTGAGGACAGGGAATGGAAGGGAAAAGAGTGAAAAAACTGGGAGGACACTGGATGACCACAGGCAATAATGGAAAAAAGACGGACTCGGACGGAAACCACTGGAGGACATTGAATAAAGAGGGAGAAAGGGAGGGGGATACAGAACCTCACACTGAGGGAGAGAGAGAGACAGGGACGGGACAGAGAGACGGGACAGAGAGGGAGACGGGATGGAGAGGGAGACGGGACGGAGAGGGAGACGGGACAGAGAGACGGGACACAGAAGGGAGACGGGACAGAGATAGAGAGAGAGACGGGACACAGAAGGGAGACGGGACAGAGATAGAGAGAGAGACGGGACACAGAAGGGAGACGGGACAGAGATAGAGAGAGAGACGGGACAGAGAGACAGAGAGGGAGACGGGACAGAGATAGAGAGAGAGACTGGACAGAGAGACGGGACAGAGATAGAGAGAGAGACGGGACAGAGAGACAGAGAGGGAGACGGGACAGAGATAGAGAGAGAGACGGGACAGAGAGACGGGACAGAGATAGAGAGAGAGACGGGACAGAGAGACGGGACACAGAAGGGAGACGGGACAGAGATAGAGAGAGAGACGGGACAGAGAGACGGGACACAGAAGGAAGACGGGACAGAGAGACAGAGAGGGAGACGGGACAGAGGCGGCTGAAGGACGGTGTGGTTGGATGTGGTGTTGTGTGGGAGGAGCTAAACACAGAACTGAATAATATAAACTCATTACAAAGTGTGTGTATCTGCATATATATATATAGTATATGTGTGTGTGTGTGTATGTGTGTATTTGCATATCTGTATGTGTGTGTATCTGTATATGTGTATGTGTGTATCTGCATATATATGTGTGTGTGTGTGTGTATGTGTGTATTTGCATATGTGTGTTGTATCTGTATGTGTGTGTGTATCTGTATGTGTGTGTGTATCTGTATGTGTGTATCTGTATATGTGTATGTGTGTATCTGTAAGTGTGTGTATCTGTATGTGGTGTTGTGTGTGTGTGTATGTGTTATCTTATGTTATGTGTGTGTTATTTGTGTGTTGGTG
>JAFMOC010001325.1:0-5000 GCA_019802505.1 Corydoras sp. C115
TTGCTTTGGCTTTACGGTCAGTCCGCCGCGCCGGTCTCCGTTGGCTTTACGGTCAGTCCGTTGCTTTGGTTGTCAGTTTGGCTTTACGGTCAGTCCGCCGCTTTGGCTTTACGGTCAGTCCGCCGCTTTGGCTTTACGGTCAGTCCGTTGCTTTGGCTTTGACGGTCAAGTCCCGTTGCTTTGGGTCAGTCCGCCGCTTGGTACGGTCAGTCCGTTTTGGCTTTACGGTCAGTCCGTTGCTTTGGCTTTACGGTCAGTCCGTTGCTTTGGCTTTAAACGGTCAGTCCGCCGCTTTGGCTTTAACGGTCACGTTGCTTTGGCACGGTCATTCCGTTGCTTTGGCTTTACGGTCAGTCCGCCGCTTTGGCTTTACGGTCAGTCCGTTGCTTTGGCTTTACGGTCAGTCCGTTGCTTTGGCTTTACGGTCAGTCCGCCGCTTTGGCTTTACGGTCAGTCCGTTGCTTTGGCTTTACGGTCAGTCCGTTGCTTTGGCTTTACGGTCAGTCGGTCAGTCCGTTGCTTTGGCTTTACGGTCAGTCCGCCGCTTTGGCTTTACGGTCAGTCCGTTGCTTTGGCTTTACGGTCAGTCCGTTGCTTTGGCTTTACGGTCAGTCCGTTGCTTTGGCTTTACGGTCAGTCCGCCGCTTTGGCTTTACGGTCAGTCCGCCGCTTTGGCTTTACGGTCAGTCCGTTGCTTTGGCTTTACGGTCAGTCCGTTGCTTTGGCTTTACGGTCAGTCCGCTGCTTTGGCTTTACGGTCAGTCCGTTGCTTTGGCTTTACGGTCAGTCCGTTGCTTTGGCTTTACGGTCAGTCCGTTGCTTTGGCTTTACGGTCAGTCCGTTGCTTTGGCTTTACGGTCAGTCCGCTGCTTTGGCTTTAGGTGGTCGACACACACTGTAAAGCCTTTAATCTCCCGTCCGTGCCGCGGCGTTTGTAATCCTGGTTTGGGTGCGTTGATGACTGATAATCTGGGGATAATCTGGAACGTTTTGGCGGTCACTCACCCTCTGCTCCTGGCAGGACACAAACGTCTGAAAGCCCGGCGCCACCCCGAAGCCCAGCTGGTCGATGAACGGGGGCTCGTCCTGCGTGTGGATCTGCACTTTGATCCCGGCCTCGAACGACGTCTCGTCTGAAAGAGATAGGGACGAGGTGACCCGTACGGCTGGATGCCAGAAATACAGAAAACCCCCGCAGACGCAGAACCACACACTTATAAACACAAGCACCTTCCTACACAGAACAAAACCTTTAGAAATGTCATTTGAATCATATATTTAGATTCACCCCGACTCCGATCCACCATGACTCCGATTCACTTGGACTTTCTGATACATCCCGACTCTGACTCTGATCCACTATGACTCTGACTCCGATCCACCCTAACTCTGACTATGATCCACTCTGACTCTGACTCCGATCCACCCGGACTCTGACTATGATCCACTCTGACTCTGACTCCGATCCACCCGGACTCTGACTATGATCCACTCTGACTCTGACTCCGATCCACCCGGACTCTGACTATGATCCACCCAGACTTTCTGATCCACTCTGACTCTGACTCCGATCCACCCGGACTTTCCGATCCACTCTAACTCTGACTCTGATCCACCCGGACTCTGATCCACCCGGACTTTGATCCACTCTGACTCCGATCCACCCAGACTCTGATCCACCCTAACTCTGACTCCGATCCACCCGGACTTTGATCCACCCTAACCCTGACTCCGATCCACCCGGACTTTGATCCACCCTAACTCTGACTCCGATCCACCCAGACTCTGATCCACCCAGACTCTGACTCTAATCCACCCGGACTCTGACTCTGATCCACTCTGACTCTGATCCACCTGGACTCTAATCCACCCGGACTCTGACTCTGATCCACCCTAACTCTGACTCTGATCCACCTGGACTCTGACTCTGATCCACCCTAACTCTGACTCTGATCCACCCGGACTCTGATCCACCTTGACTCTGACTCCGATCCACCTGGACTCTGATCCACCCTGACTCTGACTCTGACTCCGATCCACCCTAACTCTGACTCTGATCCACCCGGACTTTCTGATCCACCTGGACTCTGACTCCGATCCACCCTAACTCTGATCCACCCGGACTTTCTGATCCACCTGGACTCTGACTCCGATCCACCCGGACTTTCTGATCCACCCTGACTCTGACTCTGATCCACCCGGACTTTCTGATCCACCCGGACTCTGATCCACTCTGACTCTGACTCTGACTCCGATCCAGCCGGACTCTGATGCACTCTGATCAGTAGATGGCGGTGAGGAGGCGTGATGAATGTGCCCTTGATTAAAGCGTATATCTTCTCTGGACCGCTGCCCGCGCCCCGACATCGTTCATCATATTCTGCCTCTGAGAGCGAGGGCAGATCTGAGGAGCCGGGTTTCAGAGTGAAGACGCCGGCGATGAGCAGACGCTGATGCAAACCGGACGCGGGGTTTACGGGAAAATCGATGCGGCCTGGAAAGCTTCAGATCGCCCAAGTGCTTCAGTTACGAGCTTTTAATTAATAAGTGTCTCCTCTCCGCACTCAGCGAGAACGCTGATGAAGGTTCCGCACACGGGGCCTCATGCAGAACCGATCCGCCGGGACGTCCCGCCTCCATGGACGCCATCTCGTTAGGGATTAAAGAACTCAACTCAATTTTTACTTTAAGTGCTGTGCATAGTTTAAACTTAAAATTATTTAAAAAACAAGAATACAATATAAACAATAAAACAATACAAGGTTTTTAAAACCATGTAAAATCAGAGCGTGTTAATTGAATTAATTAATTAATTCATTCATTATCTCCTGCTTTATCCTATATAAGGGTCGCGGTGGGGTTCCCCATGCCCATCCAGGGGAGAACGTCTCGGGCTCAACTTTTTTGTCATTGCTTATTATAAACAATGAAATGTTTATATCCATACAGTTTGCATCCATACAGAAGTGCTTTAGCAGAGATATAAATATATATATATATATTAGGGCTGTATTCAACTAAAGATTTTCATAGTCGAATCTGATTCGTCAGATTTTCCCTATAGTCGACAGATAGTCGAATCAGTTAAAATTTCACCACAAGATGGCGCTATAAGCGTAGTTTTTAAAACACGATTTTTAAAAAATATTTTACTTGTTTTTCTAACAAAAGAAAACCTTTTTTTTTGTTTTTGTTTGTTTTTTTTTCTAGAAATTAGGATGATTTTATTTGACAAAAGGCTATATATAACAAAAACAAAGACATTTCATGTAAAAACTAATGCTTAGCAGCAGCCATGGGCGCCCCCATGTGGTCAAAATGGTACATTCGACTATGAGGTTTATAGTCGACTACGGTTCTCCGAATCGAACCGTCGAATCAGCGAATATTGCAGCTCACCCCTAATATATATATATATATATATATTACAAAGTGGTAATTTGTTGAGTTGAATATACAAACATGAGAATATTTAACGTTATGTTCAGTAGTGGTCAATATATTTAACATATGAGAGAGCTGGTACGTGATGTGGAAGTCCATATATTATTGATGTTTGTCAATATAGTCCAGATATCAGGAGGTTCAGGGGTGTGACAGCTGTGGGGAAAAAGCTGTTCCGCTAACTGGTGGTCTTAGTCCCTAAGCTCCTGTAGCGCCTCCCAGAGGGCAGAGAGTGAAAATTTGTTTTAAGGCTAGATTTAAAAGTGGACGGTGACGAGGCCGGTCTAATATACAGAGGGAGGTCGTTCCAAAGCTTAGGGGCCGCGATCGAAAAGGCTCGGTCCCCTCTGAGCTGAAGTTCGCACCTCGGTACCTCCAGGAGCAGCTGATCGGCTGACCTGAGGAGCTCAGAGAGGTGAGACGGGGCGAGTCCATTTAAAGATTTCAAAACAAATAAAAGAATCTTAAATTGAATGAATTCTGAAATGCGCAGGCAGCCGGTGGAGGGAGGCCAGGACGGGAGTTGTGTGTTCCCTCTTACGCAGTGCTTCTCAAATAGTGGGGCGCGCCCCCCTGGGGGGGCTTAGTGCGGTGCCTGGGGGGGCACATAACAAGAAATCACAGAGCAAGTGATATTAAGTGTACTGAACAAACCCTCAAGATACAACATGGAGAAATATTTAACAGGAATGACGGAGAGAGAGACGAAGATAATGAGAGCAACAAAAATCAACCGAAAGTTAAAACGAGGAAAGTGTATGTAGCGCTTGGTTTCACTGTAACGAAGGAGGGAGACGAAGAAAGACCGGCGTGTCTTCTGTGTCTTAAAATGTTGGCAGCGGACAGCGTGAAATAAATGAAGGCGTCACTTAAAGACACTACAACGCTTTATGAAAACTACTGCAGAAAAGCTGTGCGCTGCTAAACGGACGCGTTGGAGACATTTGTTCTGATTTCCTTATTTTGATTAAAAAAAAATAATAATAAAACAGCACAAATTGTTTAATTCATTTTTGTTTTGTAGGTTAAAGTGTTAATAAATTGTGCTCCTGAATTAATGTTGCTGATGAATTTGAATTTATTATTATTTATTGATTTTATTTCATTTATTTTTTCTAAATTTTCAGTATCAAATGCCAGTCAGTTCAAAAATGTTTCTAGTTTGAATAAGGATTTCATTCGTTTCTGTTACAAACTAAAAAACAAAGTTAAAATAATTCTTTGTTCTAAGTTGATCTATATTTCTTTCTTTTTTGTTTTCTTTAAACAAAGGAGGGGTACTTATAACAAATTTATAGACAAATCATACTACAGTGGTGTAAAAATACTTTTTCATCTCATTTTGTCATGTAGGGGGTGGGGGGTGTGAGTGTGTGTGTGTGTGTGTGTGTGTGTGTGTGGGGGGGGGTCGCAAAAAGATTTCTTCTTCCTAGGGGGGGCTTAACAGAAAATAATTGAGAATCACTGCTCTTACGCCATCTTGTTAGGAGTCGGGCAGCGGCGTTCTGCCCCAACAGGAGGCGTTTGAGGGAGGACTCCAAAATAAAGTGCATTAC
>JAFMOC010001325.1:7500-17500 GCA_019802505.1 Corydoras sp. C115
TTCTCCGGTTTCCTCCCACAGTCCAAAAACATGGATCAAGGTCAATTGAGTTCTCCAAATTGCCCCATAGAGAGTGAGTGTGTGTCCAGTGATAGATTGGATTCCTGGGTGTATCTGCCCAGCACCCGAGACGTTCTCCCCTGGATGGGCATGGGGAACCCCCCGTGACCCTAATAGAGGATAAAGCAGAAAATAAAACTTTAAAACGAAGGGCGGCACGGTGGCTTAGTGGTTTAGCAGGTTCTCCTCTCAGCACTGAGGATTTCCCGGTTCGAATCCCAATCTGGGTGGAGTTTGCATGTACTTTCTGTGTCCCTGTGGGTTTCCCCCGGGTTTTTCGGTTTCCTCCCACAGTCCAAAAACATGGATCAAGTCAACTGAATTCTCTAAATTGCCCCATATAGAGTGTGTGTGTGTGAGTGAGTGTGTGTTCAGTAATAGATTGGCGTCCTGTCCTGGGTGTATCTGCCCAGCGCGCGGAACGTTCTCCCCTGGATGGGCATGGGGAACCCCCCCGCGACCCTATGGGGGGTTGCCCATGCCCATTAGATAATATATATATGTCCCCAAGACCACATACGGCCCTTTGGTTGCCTGAGGTTCCTAAATGACGGGATAAACGTAGTTGGACAAAACGTTTATGTCCGCCCCGCTTCACCGGAGACCTTCTGAAGACGTCTCCATCCCTGCCACGTCCTGAAATTCCACTCTTAAGAACTGCGTCCCAATACGGGGGTTCCAAATAACTAGACCGTGGACCGCCATCACGGCGAGACAGAACCCTGGATTCTGCCCATCTTTGTTTTCACCTTTAATGAAGCCCGTACACTTTAAACACATTCAGGAGACAATGTTCTCCCTCAGGAACACCCCCCCCCCTCGCTCAGCACCGCCATTATTTAAGGAATTCACATCGCACATCGGGCGGAGACACTTAGCACCGTCCCCCGGAGACCGTGAACCCGGCCGTGACGACCGGAGACGCTTTCGCGTGCGAGTGCGCGGGGCAATTTTTAAGAGCGCCCGCCGTCTGTGAGGTGTAATTGCCAATAAGCCGTGGCTCGGACGAGGGGAGCGCGTGATGGGGTCGAGTTGCTGTGGCAACAGGTGCGTCTCCGAGCGAGCGCGAGCCGCTGACCTTGAGTCCGGGAGAATGGAGGCTGTGCGAATGCAGCTCGGCTCCTGGAGTGGAAGTGAATAATGAAGAGCGCTCCGCCTGAGGCACGACGCCAACCACGACGCCCGAGGAACGCCGGCATTTAGCGCCTGATTAAAGGTGAAATAAATAAACCTCCGGTACGATTAAATTAATTAGATCTGAAGGTTTATTTGTAAACTCCTGAATATGAACGGCATCTGTAATCGCTTCACAACCGACGACTCCGAAAACCCTAACACGTCAGCCTCATTACTGAGGTACAGCCACACAGCAACGGGGGATTAGAGAAGTCATGGCAACTGATGTCACTGAGGGATTACAGTTTGATAAGGGATAATAGTAGGTATGGCAACCACTGCTTATAAGGGGTCATGATAGTTGTGGCAACAATGATTATAAGGGGTCATGGTAGTTGTGGCAACAATGTTTATAAGGGGTCATGGTAGTTGTGGTAGCCACTGTTTATAAGGGGATTATGGTAGTAGTGGCAACTTCTGTAAATTAAGGATTACACAGGTTGTGGCAAGCAATTCTCATGAGAGATTATAGCAGTCATGGAAACCACTGCTCATGAGGGATTATAGTAGTTGTGGCAATCAATGTTCATGAGGGATTATAGCAGTCACAGCAACCGTTGTTTATAAGGGATTATAGAAGTTGTGGCAATCAATGTTTATAAGGGGTTGTGGTAACCGCTGTTAATGTGGGATTATAGGAGTAGTGGCAACCAATGCTCATGAGAGATTATAGCAGTCACGACAACCAATGCTCATGAGGGATTATAGAAGTTGTGGCAACCAATGTTTATAATGGGTTGTGGTAACCGCTGTTAATGAGGGATTATAGGAGTAGTGGCAACCAATGCTCATGAGAGATTATAGCAGTCACGGCAACCATTGTTTATAAGGGATTATAGAAGTGTGGCAACCAATGTTTATAATGGGTTGTGGTAACCGCTGTTAATGAGGGATTATAGGAGTAGTGGCAACCAATGCTCATGAGAGATTATAGCAGTCATGGCGACCATTGTTCATGAGGGATTATAGAAGTTGTGGCAACCAATGTTTATAATGGGTTGTGGTAACCGCTGGTAATGAGGCATTATAGGAGTAGTGGCAACCAATGCTCATTAGAGATTATAGTGGCCACGGAAACCACTGCTCATAAGGGATTATAGTAGTTGTGGCAACCAATGTTCTTGAGGGATTATAGTAGTTGTGGCAACCAATGTTTATAAAGGGTTGTGGTAAACACTGTTCATTAGGGATTATAGGATTAGTGGCAACCAATGCTCATGAGAGATTATAGCAGTCACGGCAATCACTGTTCATAAGGGATTATAGTAGTTGTGGCAACAATGTTAATAAGGGGTTGTGGTAACCGTTGTTAATGAGGGATTATAGGAGTAGTGGCAACCAATGCTCATTAGAGATTATAGTGGCCACGGAAACCACTGCTCATGAGGGATTAGAGTAGTTGTGGCAACCAATGTTAATAAGGGATTATAGGAACTCTGACATCCGACATGGAACCTGCAGACGCAGCCTCCTCAGATTCCGGAGTGGAACCCTGATGTTTATAATCCCGACTGCGTTCCACACACCGCACTAGAACGAGAACACAGAAGAACCGTATCTTACTCCGCAGAGAGAACCGGGGATTAAATCAATAATCCCACCGAGAGAAGATGGGATTAAAGCAATAATCCTGCGGAGGAAACTGCGCTGCCGTCACTTCCACCTCTGCACCAGAGGGGGGGGCTTTAGAGGACGGGGTTTTAAAGTTCAGGTTCAATAAAAGAGGTGTCAAAACAGGCCCACGGTTCTCCGGGGATGAGGGGGGGGGTATCACGCCTGACCCGGTTCTTTGACCCCATTGAGTCAGAACACTTATAAGTCAGTTTGGTTGACAGTGTCTGACTCTGAGATTGGGGTCAGGTGTGACAGAGCGCCCCCGGTGGAATAGGGGTTATAAGAGTCAACCTGCCCCACCCCCCCACCGCCATCACCCCACCCCCCCCATCACCCCAACCACTCAGCTGTAAAGGCCCCCTCTTTGTTTCCGCCATCATTTTCGTATCAACCGCACACTCCTCCCTCTGCCTTTTGCCGCTGGAACCACCGGGATAGGCCCCAGCGATTGACCGAACTCAAGGAGAGGGATTGGCTGCTTCATTCCACTTGCCCTTGGGGCTTTTATTCTGAGTGCGTTTAAGGTAAATGGATTCCGCGTTCGGTTCTCATTACGGGTTCCGTTGTGACGGATGGAGATCGGGTTCCGTTGTGACGGATGGAGATCGGGTTCCGTTGTGACGGATGGAGATCGGGTTCCGAAACGAAGTAGCCGAAAACGTTCCCTTAACGTTCACCTCGGAGCTTCCAGCAGATTAAAGCCGCCACCCAGACGTCATTCATAATAAAAGCTTGCGCGTCCTCATGGGGCAGCGCGCTCCGGAACGTTCCGCCGGTCCGGTTCCGACACCGTGATCTGTCCTTGCTGAGATCCATCACGCGCTGGCAAGCAGCCCGCCGCCTCCCTCCCCCTCTGGCCTTTGATCTCTTTATTATTTCTGGACGTGGGTTCCGCCGGGTGATCGATCCGGGCGCAGGGCGGCTGGTGGGGGGGGGGAGGGGGGGGCCCTGGTTCGCTCGGACACAAATCAATGGCGACGCCCCGAATGAAAAGGACGAGCGCCGGGAGCGCCGGGCTCTCAGATAGAGACGCGCGATCCATCTGTCAACGTCCCGCCGACGGGATAGAACATAGAACCCGGCTCCTATCCCGGCCGTGCACTCGTCGCTGGCACGCCGTCGATCTCGGCGAGCTCGATAATTACTGAAGTGGCTCGCGGCCCACACGGACTGCTGACCGGCGTCCTGAAGGGGGCGCTGGGGGTGACGCCCTCCGCCCTCCACACGCCAGATGATGACTGACCTCTACAGGCAGGTCGCTGTCAGAACAGTTCGCTTTGACACAAGAAAAGTAAATAAGGAGGAGGAGGGACAGACTTCCTCTGACCTTTAATTTATTCATTCATTCATTATCTCCCGCTTTATCCTCTATTAGGGTCGCGGTGGGGTTCCCCATGCCCATCCAGGGGAGAACGTTTCGGGCGCTGGGCAGATAGACCCAGGACAGGGCGCCAGTCCATCGCTGGGCACACACTCACTCACACTCACACTCTATATGGGGCAATTTTGAGAATTCAATTGACCTTGATCCATGTTTTTGGACTGTGGGAGGAAGCCAGAGAACCCGGAGGAAACCCACGCAGACACGGGGAGAACATGGAAACTCCACCCAGATGGGGATTCGAACCGGGAATCCCTAGTGCTGAGAGGAGAACATGCTAAACCACTAAGCCACCGTGCCGCCTACCTTTAATTTAATTTAACATAATATAATTCCATTATCTTCCGCTTTATCCTCTATTAGGGTCGCGGTGGGGTTCCCCATGCCCATCCAGGGGAGAACGTTTCGGGCGCTGGGCAGATAGACCCAGGACAGGACGGCAATCTATCACTGAACACACACTCACTCACACACACACACTCTATATGGGGCAATCTGGAGAAGTCAATTGACCTTGATCCATGTTTTTGGACTGTGGGAGGAAACCTGAGAACCCGGAGGAAACCCACGCGGACACGGGGGAGAACATGGAAACTCCACCCAGATGGGGATTCGAACCGGGAATCCCTAGCGCCGAGAGGAGAACATGCCAAACCACTAAGCCACCGTGCCGCCCGAAATATAATTTAATATAATTTTATTTAATTTGTTATTTTTCGAGCTCTGCTCTTTACAGACGTTCTTTATCATGGGGTATCGTGTGGCCGACCCTGTGTTCTGCCCCCGTCCATCCACTTGGGGCACATGGGGGTAAGTTTCTCGGGTTAAAAATCTGTGCAAAGTGATGCAACCTTTTATAGTTTGCATGTTCTCCCCGTGTCCCCATGGGTTTCCACTGGGTTCTCCGCTTTCCTCCCACAGTCCAAAAACAGGGATTCAAGGTGAGAGGGATGCTCTAATTTCCCCCTATATATATATATATGTGTGTGTATATATGTGTGTGTGTATATATATGTTTGTGTGTGTATATGTTTGTATGTGTGTGTGTGTGTGTGTGTGTGTGTGTGTGTGGATGGAAATTCCTGCCTGAGGCTCGGAGTGGAACTGTGGGGTCAAAGCTCCGGTCGGTTTAATGTCCCAATACTTTTGATCCTGTAGAGTAAATCTTATTATGGGCTGTCAGGATATTACAGTCTTTATCAGTGGCTTTTTAAAATACAAAGCAGGAACTCTATTTAAATCAGAGCGCGCACACACACACACACACACACACACACACACACACACACACACACACACACACACAGAGGTGGCGTGAAAGGAATTTAAATGAATGAGATTTAAACCACAGAGCTTTTCTCTCCTCAGACAGAAAGCTCTTGATCCTGTGGTTTGATCCTAACCACAGTCGACTACTTCTTTCAGCTGTTCCCATTAGGGGGCGCCACATTGGATCATTATCCTCCTTCTCGCTCTCTCTGTCGTCTCACCTCCCAAACTCCACAATGTCCTGCCCTGTCCTGTCCTGTCCCGTCCATCTAATTAACTCTGATTAATTAATCATGTCCATCCTCCTCACTTCCAAAAAAACAACACAGCAACAGTGTACAATGAACGGCCTCTAATTCCTTCACTTATTTTTTTCCAATAGGGGGCGACACTGTTTCTATCCATCCATTATCTTCTGCTGTATCCTCTACTAGGGTTGTTGTTGTGGTGGTGGTGGTGGTGGGGGGGGGTTCCCCATGCCCATCCAGGGGAGAACATTTCGGACGCTGGGCAGATACAACCAGGACAGGACGCCAATCTATCGCTGGGCACACACTCACTCACACAGACACACTCTATATGGGGCAATTTGGAGCATTCCATTGACCTTGATCCATGTTTTTGGACTGTGGGAAGAAACCAGAGAACCCGAAGGAAACCCACGCGGACACGGGGAGAACATGCAAACTCCACCCAGATTGGGATTTGAACCGGGAATCCCGAACATGCTAAACCACTAAGCCACCTTGCCGCCCTGATTTAACCCGACAATTATGTGTCTAAAATGTTCTCATCAAGCATATTTCAGAAGAAACTGGAGAACCTGCTAAAGTTACACACATGGGCACAAGGAGGACATGCAGTCTCGACAGTGTGTGTGGGTGTGTGTGTGTGTGAGAGTGAGTGAGTGTGTGCCCAGCGATAGATTGCCCCCCTGTCCTGGGTGTATCTGCCCAGCGCCCGAAACGTTCTCCCCTGGATGGGCATGGGGAACCCCCCCCATGGGCATGGGGATGGGAATGGGGAACCCCCCCCCCAATGAATGGATGGACAGATTAAAATTAAAGGTGTATTGAATATAAAGTAAGGCTTCACCCTCCACGTGGCACATTTCATAATATAAAGAGCAAGTTTAAGCACGGTAGCTTAGTGGTTTGGCATGTTCTCCTCTCAGCACTAGGGATTCCCGGTTCGAATCCCCATCTGGGTGGAGTTTCCATGTTCTCCCCGTGTCTACGTGGGTTTCCTCCGGGTTCTCTGATTTCCTCCCACAGTCCAAAAACATGGATCAAGTCAATTGAGTTCTCCAGATTGCCCCATATAGAGTGTGTGTGTGTGAGTGAGTGTGTGCCCAGTGATAGATTGCCCCCCTGTCCTGGGTGTATCTGCCCAGCGCCCGAAACGTTCTCCCCTGGATGGGCATGGGGAACCCCCCCCCCACCCCAAAGACCCTAATAGAGGTGGAAGATAATGAATGAAAAAAAGTTTAGGTACACGCCGTTCTGTTATGTTGCTGAATCGGAACGCCGAAGCGGCCGGACAGACTCACGGTGCTGAAGTTGCGCGGGCCGCAGCGCTCCCCCTGGAAGCGGCAGCGCAGCAGCATCTCGTCGATGCGGTGTCCCAGCCGGTCCAGCAGCTGCCGCACGGAGGGCTGCGCGTCCCGCGGCGGCGGCAGGAAGCGGCTGAAGTCCGCGGCGCGCAGCGGCGTGGCGCTCAGAGCCTCCGCGGCGCCGGCGCTCAGCTGCAGGTTCCTCCCCAGCAGCCCGAGCCAGCGGCCCGCGCCGAACAGCTCGGCTCTGCTCATGCGCCGCGGCTGCAGCAGGTTGCGGTTGCAGAGCGTGACGGCGGGGAAGCGCAGGCGGGCGGCGGGCACCGCGTGCGCCCTGCTGTGCACCGGCGCGGACAGCAGGTAGCGGACGCGGTTCGAGGACCAGGTGAGCAGCAGGGCGAGCGACGCCAGCAGGGCGAGCAGCCAGGCGGCGCGGCGCGGGTACGAGCCCGCGACGAAGACGTGCCGCAGCCCGTGGAAGGTGCTGCGCTTCAGGAACAGCTCCCCGGCTTCACGCAGCGCGCCGCGCTCGCTCCTCTCCCCCCGCCGCCGCGCCGCTTCGCGCGGGCACATGTCCTGAGCCGCGGCGGCGGTGTGGGGACGCGTCGGTGGTCCGGGACGGCGGTGTGGGGACGCGTCAGTGATCCACGGAGGTGGTGTGGGGACGCGTCAGTTGCGCGGGGCGGCGGTGTGGGGACGCGGCAGTTGCCCGGGGCGGCGGTGTGGGGACGCGGCAGTTGTCCGGAGCGCGGCGGGTGACGCGTCAGTGATCCACGGCGGTGTGGGGACGCTGTCAGTGGTCCGGAGCGCGGCGGGTGACGCGTCAGTGATCCACGGCGGTGTGGGGACGCTGTCAGTGGTCCGGGGCGGCGGTGTGGGGACGCGGCGGAGGCGCACGGCCGCCGCTGAATCGCGCGCCCTGTGGATCCGTCTGCTGAGCGGCGGCGCTGCTGCACGTGGCACGAAGACGCGCCTCTTCCTCTCCGCTACACCGTGTGACTGGGGGGGGGGGGGGGGGCGGGGGGGCCGTCCACGAGGACAAATACACCCGTCATCACAACAGAGACGTGAACGCGGCGTGCCAAAACACACACACACACACACACACACACACACACACAGCTCCGATTTAAAGTTTTAAGACGCAACACCAAAGATCAGCCAGGCTTCAGCACAATTAAAACACACACACACATTTATATCCATTATCTTCCGCTTTATCCTCTATTAGGGTCGTGGGGGGGGGTTCCCCATGCCCATCCAGGGGAGAACCCCTCAGGCGCTGGGCAGATACACCCAGGACAGGGGGACAATCTATCACTGGACACACACTCACTCACACACACACACACACACACACACACACTTTATATGGGGCAATTTTTTTGAGAATTCAATTGACCTTGATCCATGTTTTTTGGACTGTGGGAGGAAATCGGAGAACCCGGAGAAATTCAAACCGTGAATCCCCAGCGCTGAGAGGAGAACATGCTAAACCACTAGGCCACCGTGCTGCCATATATATATATATATATATATATATATATATATATATATATATATATATATATATATAATGCTGGCATGGTGGATTAGTGTTTTAGCATGTTCTCCTCTCATCCTCCACCTCCACCTCATCCTCCACCTCATCCTCATCCTCCACCTCATCCTCATCCTCCACCTCATCCTCCACCTCATCCTCCACCTCATCCTCATCCTCATCCTCCACCTCGTCCTCATCCTTCACCTCATCCTCATCCTCCACCTCATTCTCCACCTCGTCCTCGTCCTCCTCGGCTGAAGGTCAGTTGTTGGTATTTAAGGAGCCCTCGAGGCACCTCATTACACAGAGACATTACGTCCGGCTGCGTCTGCAGATAAGCGGGCGGCGTCCTATCACAGCATCCGATTTCGACCTTCGCGAAAAAACACGCCGTCTGGAGGAACATCTGCAAACACGCATCACACTTCGGTTACCGGCACTACCCGAAACCCGGGGCCAATCACCGACGACGCCGAGCGCAGGTCTGACGGAAAACTAACGGCCAAAACCGTCTGCACGGCTGCGACCGCTGAGCGCAAAGAAACCGGCAGACGGGACGTTCAGGTTCGGGTTCGGGTTCGGGTTCAGGTTCGGGTTCGGGTTCGGGTTCGGGTTCAGGTTCAGGTTCGGGTTCAGGTTCAGGTTCAGGACAATTCCCAAAAAGAGGGGGAAAGTCATGAAGAGCTTTCCTCTCAGACGCCTCCTTTACACCGACCCGGTGGCAGGAATCCAGGACTGACGCCTTGGCTCCTCCTCTTTTTTTTCTTCCGCATAATCCTCCAATAGGCGGCACGGTGGCTTAGTGTTTAGCATGTTCTCCTCTCAGCACTAGGGATTCCCGGTTCGAATCCCCATCTGGGTGGAGTTTCCATGTCCTCCCGGTGTCCGTGTGGGTTTCCTCCGGGTTCTCCGGTTTCCTCCCACAGTCCAAAAACTTGGATCAAGGTCAACTGAGTTCTCCAAATTGCCCCATATAGAATGTGTGTGTGTGAGTGAGTGTGTGCCCAGTGATAGATTGCCCCCTTGTCCTGGGTGTATCTGCCCAGCGACCGAAACGTTCTCCTCTGGTTGGGCATGGGGAATTTCAGATGTGGCCCCCAGCCGGTTGAGCCGTGGCCCCCGCTGGCCCCCTGCATACGAGTCCTCACAACGAGCGGTCCTCACGTTCTGATCAAATGTCGACTCTTCTTTGATTTTTTCTTTCTATGTCGAGCTCATCGCTCTGCACCTAGAACCCGGGGGTCCTTAGGTGGTGGCTGGGGCCCCACGGGGTGCGAGTCCACTGCCCGCAACGTAAGCCGCACTGCCTTCCCGCTCAAACTTGAAGAGCTGATGGCGTGCAGTAAGTCGCCGTGTCTGCGGGACATTGGGCGGTCATTGCGGGCAACTGTGGTGGACAGGGGCT
>JAFMOC010001325.1:20000-25079 GCA_019802505.1 Corydoras sp. C115
GATGATGCAGCAGAAAGCAGACCGTGATCACGTGGCGCCATCTAGTGTTCACAAAACGAAAGAACCGAGACGACGATGCGGCTCATTACATCTCATTAACATAATCAGACCTAATTAATAAAGTTAAAGTAGAGGCACCTGCAGACAGAGCGCTGTTTGCATGTTCTCCTCATGTCTGCACGGGTTCTCTCCCACTGGTTCCTTCTATTTAAGATGCTGGTAGGGCAATTAGAGTTACCTAATTGCCCTGTGGGCGGCACGATGAAAAAGCAGGTTCAAATCTTAATATGGGTGGCGTTTGCATGTTCTCCTTTCGTCCATGTGGGTTTCCTCCCACAGTCCACAGTCCACCCTGTGACCTCACACCTGTGACCTCACACCCTGTGACCTCACACCCTGTGACCTCACGTCCTGTGACCTCACGCCCTGTGACCTCCACCCTGAGACCGCCCACCCTGTGACCTCACGCCCTGTGACCTCACGCCCTGTGACCTCACGCCCTGTGATCTTCCACCCTCTCACGCCCTGTGACCTCATGCCCTGTGACCTCACGCCCTGTGACCTCACGCCCTGTGATCTTCCACCCTGTGACCTCACGCCCTGTGATCTTCCACCCTCTCATGCCCTGTGACCTCACGCCCTGTGACCTCACGCCCTGTGACCTCACGCCCTGTGACCTCACGCCCTGTGACCTCACGCCCTGTGATCTCACGCCCTGTGACCACCCACCCTTTGACCTTACACCGTGTGACTTCACGCCCTGTGACCTCACGCCCTGTGATCTTCCACCCTGAGACCGCCCACCCTTTGACCTTACACCCTGTGACCTCACGCCCTGTGACCTCACGCCCTGTGACCGCCCACCCTGTGACCTCACGCCCTGTGACCTCCACCCTGAGACCGCCCACCCTGTGACCTCACGCCCTGTGACCTCACGCCCTGTGACCTCCACCCTGTGACCTTACACCCTGTGACCTCACGCCCTGTGACCTCACACCCTGTGACCTCACGCCCTGTGACCTCACGCCCTGTGACCTCACACTCTAACAGGGCGAGCTGATCTCAGTGAAAGCAGATCAGTGTAATGGAGAACGTGTGAATGCTGCACTCCGGTTCTGCTGTGGGACAGAAATCCGACTCGCCCCCCTCCTCCCCCCCCCACCCTCCCTACCCCCCCCCCTCCCCCCCACTCTCCCTACCCCCCCCCATGGCGGCATCGATCCGGTCCGGCCTGCTCTGCTCCGGGTTCCTCTTAAACATCCGATCGATTCCCATTGGAGAGCGAGCATAACGATCTTAATACCAATAATCAGCTAACGAGCGTGACGGCGTGTAATCAGCTAACGAGCGTGACGGCGTGTAATCAGCTAACGAGCGTGACGGCGTGTAATCAGCTAACGAGCGCGACGGCCGAGAGCGCGCACACCGCCGAACCTCTGTGTTCTGTTGATGCTGATAACATGATTAACATTGGATTAGCACAACACACTGATTCACTAAGTGAGTGGGGGGGGGGGGGGAGGGGGGGGGGACCTAGAGGGACCATAATGAATGATTACATTACCCCCCCCCCCCCGAAATATTACAGTGCACCGGACCTCTGCTGATGTCATAGTGATGTCAGCGTGGTTACGGTCAATAATGAAATGCTCAACAAACAGAAAAGTGATTCATATAAGTAACAACAGAACAACAGAATAAAACCGTATAGAACCTGTATGGAACCGTATGGAACCATATGGAATCCATATGGAACCGTATGGAATCCATATGGAACCGTATAGAACCATATAGAACCCGTATGGAACCGTATAGAACCATATAGAACCCATATGGAACCATATAGAATCATATAGAACCCATATAGAATCCGTATAGAACCATATAGAACCCAAAAGGAACCGTATAGAACCATATAGAACCCGTATGGAACTGTATAGAACCATATAGAACCCGTATGGAACCATATAGAATCATATAGAAGCCATATGGAACCGTATAGAACCATATAGAACCCATATGGAACCATATAGAACCCAAAAGGAACCGTATAGAACCATATAGAACCCGTATGGAACCATATAGAACCCAAAAGGAACCGTATAGAACCCATATGGAACCGTATAGAACCCATATGGAACCGTATAGAACCCATATGGAACCGTATAGAACCATACAGAACCCATATGGAACCGTATAGAATTAGGGGTCGGGGGGGTCGGGGCCCGGTGACCCGGTGTCTCCGGTGGTGGGGTCCGGTCCTACCTCTCTCCAGTGCTCGGCGGCGCACTCCTTCCCGGCGAACGAGCACTCCAGCAGCATGTCCTCCATGCTGTGGCGCGTCCGGTTGTAAAACTCGGCCAGGCTGAAGCGCGCCCCCTGGCGGTCGGGCTCGGGCGCCAGCTGGAACCCGGGCGCCATGTTGTCCTCGTACCCCAGGAGCGGCCCCATGAAGAGCAGGTCGCTGTAGCTGAGCTGCGAGCGGCGGAAGTAGTTGTAGTTGCACAGGGTGACGGCCGGGAAGGTCATGTTGGGCGCGTTCCACTCGTCCAGCAGGGTGACGTAGTCGTATTTGGTGTAGTAGAGAACGCGGTCGCCCACCTGGAACAGGAACAGGGAGAGCGCCATCAGGAAGCTGACGGCCCAGATGCCCTGCCGCACGCCGAACGCCTTGTCCTCCACGAAGACGTGGTTGGGGCCGTGGAGGGAGCAGCCGCCGAAGAAGGTGGCCAGGTCCACGTTGGGCTCCGTCTCGTCCTCGCCCGAGTCGGAGGACGGCTCCTCCTCCTCCTCCCTGTAGTGTCCCCGCTCGCCGTCGCCGCTGCGCACCACACGTTTGTAGTGGTCGTCCAGGCTGCCGGCGTAGGAGCCGGCGGGCTCGTCGCCCGTCGTGATGGAGATGGTGCACGTGATTCGCACCATGGCGGCTCCAGAGAACTCAACGTGGGAGGACGAGGAGGAGGGGGGGGGGTTCTTCGGGGTGGACGTGCGCCCTCCGAAACTCTCTCGGTCAACGACACCAAGCAGGATCCAAAACCAACAGAGGGACGGGGTGGAAACAGGAACGCGACACCCTCACGGCGCCGTCGCAAGCAGGACACTCAGGACACTCAGGAACCTCAGGAACCTCAGGACACTCAGGACACGCAGGACACGCAGGACACTCAGGAACCCTCAGGACCCTCAGGAACCGCCACCGCTTTGGCAAAGAAGGAGCCTCCGGAAAGTTCAGGGACCTTCGAAGCGTCCGTCGTCCAGTTACCCGCATCGGAATCTGAGCGGATTGCGAGGAGGACCTCCCGTCCTATTTGCCCTCCGCCCCCCCACCGTGTGCTATGGTATACTCCCTCTGCTCCCGGACAGCGCTGCGGAGAGTGACGTCACGACCCGATACGTTTCACCCCCCCGCAGAAATAATCGATCGGTCAGGAAGTTCTGAATATCAGCTCTCGCCTAACTGCAGGGACCGAACCGAGGACACAATACCACACATGTGGGGTGACGTGTGGGGTAACGCGGGGTGAAGTGCGGTAACATGTGGGGTGAAGTGTGGGGTAACATGTGGGGTGACGTGTGGGGTGACTTGTGGAGTGACGTGTGGGGTGACGTGTGGGGCGACTTGTGGGGTGACGTGTGGGGTAACGCGGGGTGAAGTGTGGTAAAATGTGCGGTGACGTGTGGGGTAACATGTGGGGTGACGTGTGGGGTGATGTGTGGGGTGACGTGTGGGGTAACATGTGGAGTGACGTGTGGGGTGACTTGTGGGGTAACGTGTGGAGTGACATGTGGAGTGACGTGTGGGGTGACGTGTGGGGTGACATATGGAGTGACGTGTGGGGTAATATGTGGGGAGTAACGTGGGGGGGGGTAATGTGTGGAGTGATGTGTGGGGTAATATGTGGGGAGTAATGTGGGGTTAAGTGTGGGGTAACGTGGGGGGGTAATGTGTGGAGTGACATGTGGGGTCAAATGTGGAGTGACATGTGGGGTAAAATGTGGAGGGTAATGTGGGGGGTTAATGTGTGGAGTGATGTGTGGGGTAACACGTAGGGGTAACGTGGGGTAAAGTGTGGGGTAACATGTGGGGTGACATGAGGCGTAATGTGTGGGGTGATGTGTGGGGTGTGGGGTAACATGTTTTTGTCCATGTTTTTGGACTGTGGGAGGAAACCAGAGAACCCGGAGGAAACCCACGCCCGATTGGATTCGAACCGGGAATCCCTAGTGCTGAGAGGAGAACATGCTAAACCACTAAGCCACCGTGCCCCGATGCCATGGTTCTTAATTCATTAATTATTCATTGAAACCCGAACACAAGCTCCTCACTGCAGACGCTCCCTGCTGTTTCCGTCGTTTCACCGCCAGATGGCACCAAAACTCCAGATCTCAAGCCCACGGCTCCAGGTGTGGAACGTCGCCGCCCGTCAGTCTCCGATCGACGGCCGCCGGAGCGTGAAACCTGGCCGTCACCTGAATCAGCGTCAGACCACGTGGTATAGAGACGCTTGAGGCTCATAGAGAACATACCAAACCACAAAGCAAAGAACAATTATATTGATGTCTTCAAATATCATCCGCTAAATGAGCCAGCAATCTCTTCTGGGTGTTTTGGAGGGGAAAAGCGAATAGAACCGAGGAGAACATACCAAACCACAAACTAGTCATGAAAATCTCCTAGTATTTTTGAGGAAACTGAACAGAGGCGGGGAGAACATACCAAACCACAGTTTTCAGTCCAAAAATCAGCCACCGTCAGATTTGTCTCAGTCACGTGAGGGGAAACCGAAGAGAACATGCCAAACCCCCACGTCCGGGACGGTCACACGGCAGATTTAAACGCAAGACTGACCTTCAGATCTGTTCTGACGTTTTAGAGGAAATCAGGGGGAACACACCGGCGCGGCAGGGAAGCGAAGAGAACATACCAAACTACCACAAACAGTCCGAACAGCATTCACAAACCGATCCATGGCGCCGTTTTGGGTTTCACCGAAAACCACGATGGAGCACAGGCGCTAAATAAAACAGGGGAGAACATACCAAACCACCACAAAATAAAACCTCTAAAAGTGCTCTACT
>JAFMOC010001330.1:0-25166 GCA_019802505.1 Corydoras sp. C115
CACGTGCGTTCTCACAGCGCAGGGATACAGCGCGTTAGCTTGGACATGCGGTTAAGTTTCACTTTCGTTTTCGTCTGGCTTCTGATTCTCTTCATGCACACATTTCACGTCTTTTCTCCACAGAACTTAAAGAACAAAACCGTTCGTTACCTTTTCCTGGAGAATGATTCAGAGGTTTACCCTTTCCCTATTTAAATTCGCTGGACGAGCTGTTTTCCACTTTTCTCTTTGGCTCGCGCTTTCCGGGCAACCCAGCGAAGCTCCTTTTTAGCAAGTTTTTTGACTAGTGAATTGGCACTCCGTTTCTTATAAGTCCTTTTGTACCACCTTTGCTGTAGATCTAACAACCAGTATTTGAAAAAACACGAGAGAGACCGAATCTTCTTTTGAGAGTTTACTTACAAAACAAACGAAAGCAGATTACACTGGACTCGATAGAACTCGGTCAAAAAACTGTGTTGCTTCCAACATATCTAACAGCAATCTGTTCACTAACGCACATGCTACGGAAATGACGTATTACTGATGGAAGCCAAATACTGTGAATATTCTTTAAAAGTTATACATTACTAAATTATGCATTTTAGAAAATACAATCATTATGAATTCTTATTCAATCACCAAAATATATTTATATTTTTAAACAAATAATTCTTAAATGAATGAACTCTTATCTGGCTCTTACATGCGTGAACCTGTTTTTTGTTTACAACTGGTAAATAGTGACGACAGGAGCGACAGCGAACTCAGCTACATCTCAGAAAAGCTTTAATCTACCTTTCTGCAGACTCATTTAATATTTGTTTATTTTAAAACACATCAGGTTTTAGTTAGATATCGTTACCTTGCTGACTGTTGCATCTAATATCACATATATAGACGTTATAGAAGACGAGCAGGAGTGCGCCCCAAGTGGAGGAGTCGATAATAGCGGAAGCCTTTGTTAGAAAACTTGGTTTAAACATTTCAAAATTGTAATTATACACATTAAAGAATGCTGAATACTATAGCTATAAAATTCATTCATTCATTCATTCATTATCTTCCGCTTTTATCCTCTATTAGGGTCGCGGTGGGGTTCCACATGTCCATCCAGGGGAGAATGTTTCGGGCACTGGGCAGATATACCCAGGACAGGATGCCAATCTATCGCTGGGCACACACTCACTCACACAGACACACTCTATATGGGGCAGTTTGGAGAACTCAATTGACTTGATCCATGTTTTTGGACTGTGGGAGGAAACCCATGCAGACATGGGGAGAACATGGAAACTCCACCCAGATCGGGATTCGAACCGGGAATCCCTAGTGCTGAGAGGCGAACGTAACAAACCACTAAGCCACCGTGCCGCCCAGCTATAAAAGTAAACCCTTAATTGTCACGTCACATTAATACCGGTGTGAAAGATGACCTCACAATTATACTACAGAATATATAACTTCAGAATATATACATTAAATACTAGCCTTTAATATATATATATATATATATATATATATATATATATATATATATATATATATATATAGAGAGAGAGAGAGAGAGAGAGAGAGAGAGAGAGAGAGAGAGAGAGAGAGAGAGATGCTAAATATTTCAGGACTACAAATCAAATTAAATGGGGGGTGGATTTGCGCATGCGCTGCTTTGAGCCCCACTGCTCACTTAGAACAGTAAGTGAAGAACAGTTAGATCTTCACTAAGATACCGACAGAACAGCATATGGATTCTTTTTCTGAAATAACATGGCGTGACGGAGATGCCTTTAGAACACCGACTTTACTGAATCACTCACATCAACCAATACATTAATAGTGCCATCTAGAGGAAGGTTGGCGTCACAACAGGTATCTAACCACTACAACACGTGTTCACCGCAGAGTCTTCAAAAGTCTCCAATATCACCAGAAAAAGTCGTTAGGTTTGTCGCAAGTAGCTTAAAAAAGTTAATCTGAAAAGTTGATTGATTTAACAACAAAGCAGATAAGTTGACAACATTGAAAACTGCAGTGGTTCACGCATGCACACGATGTTGAATCGTCTACAGGATAATAAAATAATAAGACTCCGCCTTTTTCTTTCAGCTGCTGATTATTCTTCATCACTCAGGTCCAGAAAGTGAGTCATTGTCCAGTACGGAATACAGAAAGAACATATGTTGCTATTCTTTGTTATTCTAAGTTGTTATCGTGACATATCTAAACTTGTGTTGTGATCACGACTCATCACTTTATTTATTCTACAACTGTTGAAGTAAATAAAACCCCAAATATCATCAAACCCCCCTTTATGTCAGGATTTCTGACAGAAAGTCCTGCACTTCAACACTCGACAAAAAAATAAGTTGTGAGATAAGTTTTGTTATGTTTTATGACTTCAAAAAAATTAATACCATGTCCTCTGTGGACCGCCATAGTGCTGCATAATAAAGTTATTGTTTAAATTTGCCTTTGATCTCCGGACTGTGCATTTTCCTCCAGGAGCTGATCGCAGCAGGAGCAAATGTTCCAGACTGAAGACAGAGTGTCTGCTGCTGCTGCCTGTTGGTCTTCTACTGGTGTCCATTATACATATTTTGATCAAATACGCAATGATCTCTACGGAATTCACACAATTACAGACCAATTACAATAACCTGAGTAATGAAATCATCCAATTAAAGGAGAAGAACAATGAATTAAAGAGGCTGATAACTAAACTGGGTATGTGATTCTTGTCTTACACCCACACATACAGGGAAGTATGTGTGTGTGGTTTAGGATATGTATAATGACAGTGAGACAGTGATGAGATGTACAGAAGGTTAAATGTACGAAATGATGGAGAATGTGGTAGAGAGGTGAAGAAGAGAGTGTGAGCAAGGTGGTGTAGAGATGCAGGAGTGATTTGTGAGAGACGAGTATGACGAGCACGAGACGAGTAAGACCTGCGATGTTCTACCACCTGGAGAAAGTAGCTCTGACCAAAAGACAGGAGAGGAAGCTGAAAGTAGCAGAGATAAAGATCACGTGTCACTCTTTGGGAGTGATGAAGATGAAGATTATGTCCTCAGAATACAGAGACATAATGATTTTCTTTTTCCTCATGAAGGTGATCTGAAATCAGGATTAAAGAATTTTAATAATAATATTTACTGGATCACTGATGAAAGGAAAAGCTGGAGTGAAAGCAGAGAGACCTGCAAAAGAGAACAAAGCTGATCTGGTGATTATCAACAGCAGAGAGGAACAGGTGAGGGACTCAGGGTCACCGTGGGTATAAGGCCTATCCCAGGGACATGGGCTTCCAGAACAGGAAGTGACACATTCTGTAGATGTGGGGTTGAGGAACCAGCTTAGTATCCTGGTTTGATTCCCAGTCCAAGTATTACAGCTGAAGTGCCCTTAAGCCAGTTTCAGATTCTATTTAACCACTATTGTATTTCTTTGCATGTATACAGAAGTTTATTTTAATTTTTACATTTTTTAATTTTGTTTTATTTTAACAGTTAATTATATTAAGTGTATTCTTCATGCTGCTTCCAGGAGTTTATCAATCAGCACTTTGAATCTAAAGTAGCCTGGATTGGTCTGAATGATGTAGATCAGGAGAGACAATTTAAATGGATAGACGGTTCAGCACTAACCACTTCGTAAGTAACCACCAGATGAGTAAAGAAAACTTTATAAAACGGGTATTTATGGTCTTTTATAAACTTTCTTCTGAAATCTGGGCACTAGATGGCACTGTAAGGACGTTAGAGAAGCTGGAAACCAGTCACTCTGGGTCAGTGTTCTCTTTATAAAGTGGACTAGATGACGTGGTGGAAGATCAGATTATTAATGATTTATCTTTCAATAAAGGCATTTCTGAATCAGAGCTTGTTTTTTATTACAGTGTGTTTGTAAGTGTTTTATTAAAGCAATCAGACACTCGAGGTTGTTTATGATTGGGAATAAATCACGTAAAGAGGTGGAGCTGTACTCCAGTACATGCCGGCACTCATAACACCTCTTTATGGGCTTTATGCAGATTATGCTACGCCCTTTCAGACCTTATTGTTTAATTAAACTGCTGTTAAAATAAAGTCAAATATAAAGTTCTTGTCGGCTCTTTTGCAACTGTTAAACCATTCATTCATTCGTTATCTTCAGCTTAATCTTCTACTAGGGTCACGAGGGGTCTACTAGGTTCTCCTCTGGGTTTCCTTCCACGGTTGAATTGAATGCACTAAATTGCCCCATATACTGTGTGTGTGTGTGTGTGTGTGCGCGCGCCAAGTGATAGATTGTCACCCTGTCCTGGGTGTATCTGCTCAGCGCCTGAAACGTTCTCCCCTGGATAGGGGAACCCCTCCCCCGCTCACCACAACTCTAGTAGAAAATTGAGCTGAAGATTGAATGAATGAAAGAATGACTGATTGTACCTGTTATATATTATATACATATACTGGTGTTATGACTGTGTATGTATAATTAGCCATATGATAATTGTTTAATGTGTTTCAGGTTCTGGATTCACGGACAACCCAATGATTATGAAAAAAATGAGGACTGTGTTATTACTTCTACTTATAACAACTACAAAGCAGAATACAGTTGGAATGATATTCCCTGTAAAGACTCTAGATATGGAATGTGTGAGATGTGAGATGTTTATCTGAACTGAACATAAGAACAGAATTTTTCATAATGATTTCTTTGTATTAAACATTTTTCTTCTTAAAGCATTTATTCCACTGTTGTGTTGTGGGAGTGTGATTGATGATAGTGTGCTTTATTTACTTTAGAGCAGGGGTTCTCAACGGGTTCCCACCCGGAACCCACATGTTCTCATGTTCATTAAGTCGTGATCCACATTTATAGAACACAAACCAAACACATTTACTTTCAAAAGATGTTGCTGAACTTATGCTGCGCTGCTTATGGCTGTATAACAGTATGTTATGTATATATGTGTGTGTGTGTGGGGGGGGGGGGGGGGGCTGATTTTCTCAATAAATTGTCTTCACTTTTATGGAATAGTTGTATCAGGTTCTTTCATCCAAAATAAAAACACCACAAAACATTTTAGGGAAATTAAAGTAACGCTATTTGGTTCTGTGGATGTTTGTGAGCCGGACAAACGGGATCACAATTAGTGTTGCCACCTTTTAATAATGATAATAAGACACGCCCACATCATTTTGTTAATCTTGTGCAATTCAGCTGTTTGTTTACATTACACTGTATCCCTCAAACACATGACTGCACTAATTATTAAGCACAGAGCACCATAGTTATATATCCAGTATTAAAGGTTTATTTTTTATCACCTATAGCTGCTCACATTCTCACATGCAGATTCAGCCTCTTTGTCATTTCAGGTTCTGAGATAAAAAAAAAAAAAACATAAAAAAATATCCAGGGGAGTGTATGTTTTTAAAAAGCACTAAACATGAACTGATCTAATGACGTCATGTGTATTTGTGACATCAGCAGCCTTACCAAGAGCTCAACTTTCTAAGAGTCTTAAACACAAATACTACACAACAACCTGCAGAATAAAATCAAAGTGCTCATTAGCTTTACTCCTGGTTCACCAAACGAAATGTAGAAAACCAACCCAGCCATCTTGAAAAAAGATCACAGATATAATACACTATTAAATGAACAGCTGCTACTTCAAAGCAAGTAACAAACTCCTGCAGATAAATGAGACTTGGAGTCATTCAGTCATGTTCCACGGTGACAAAAACAAATCAGGGTTTCGAGAAAAGACCAAAGAATTAAATAAAACACACAACAGACAAAACAGCAACGCTCATTCCTGTAACCTACACCTTAACCAATTAGCAGCTTCATACATAAGATTTTTAATTGAATAAAATACATTGCAAAGCATAATTCAGACCTGTGTTCTTGTATACACAAGCATGCAAATACATGTAGCCCGTAACAGAAAACCACCAATCTACCAAACAACTCAAAATTACAACCAAAATCTACAATTTACACACCACACCAATAATAAACTAACTTTAATACCACGCTCCTTTATACTGTACACACCCCGCAGCCAGACACTGCAGAGAAAACCCGCGAAAAAACACAATATCATTTAATTATTTTCATAACAACATATTAAACAATCAAGCGCAACCCTACCTCGTCGGGATCGCTGTTCCAATTCTACTGGCACATGAATCAGTAGATGACCAAAGCAAATCTCTGCTTACAAACAGTTGAAGTGACAATAAGAGTTTTGACCAGCAGGGGGGGCTTGTGTGCCAATGCAGCACTGAGCAGTGAAGGTTTTCTCAAATCATTTTAATGGAAAGCTTCAAGCTTTCACGAGGCTTCATCAACACGTCACTAGTTCTGAGTGCCGCGTTTGTAAATAAATAAATAAATAAATAATAATAATAATAATAATAATAATAAATAAATAAATATTGGAGCAGCGAATCTCAGCAATCAAACGCCGCTTCCTCCATCCAGCAGCAAAGTTAGGCAACGTTACTGAAGGCTTCTGATTGGCTCAATTCGAGCACGTGACCTCCACCTGTCCGCAGGTAAACACTCAGTGTGTTTAGTGATGGATTGGTGATGGAGTGTTCTGGGTGCATCTGCCCAGCGCCCCAAACGTTCTCCCCTGGATGGGCATGAGGAACCCGAGTAGAGGATGAAGCAGCCGATAATGAATGAATGAACGTTTACAGAACATTTTAAATCAGTATGGAATAAATCTGGAGAAGAACCCATCTGCACTCCACACATGCAGCACCTGCTGGTTTTGATGGTTCACTTATTAAAGGGCTTTTTCTTTCTTATTTTCGATGTTCTTATTCTTATTAAGCTCATTTCTGTGATTAATACAGCCGAACAGCTCAACGTACAGACTCCGTTCAACACTGTTACGTAGGTAATGATTACGTAGGAACCTGTGCTATATACTTTTGGAGCTTGTGACATTTATAGCTTTTAATAAATTTAAGATTAATATTTTTTGTAGCTGTAAATCGGTTTATTACCAAATTATGTGTCAAATTAATTACTATTGTAAAAACACATTATAAATCTTATTATTTAGAATATAGCTTTTTTAAATCAGAATCAGTTTTATTTTGTATAAGTATGTTACACACACGGGTGGCACGGTGGCTTAGTTTTTAGCATGTTCTCCTCTCAGCGCTGGGGTTTCCAGGTTCAAATCCCAATCTGGGTGGAGTTTGCATGTTCTCCCTGTGTCCGCGTGGGTTTCCTCACACAGTCCAAAAACATGTATCAAGGTCAATTGAATTCTCCAAATTGCCCCATATATATAGTGTGTGTGTGTGTGTGTGTGTGTGTGTGTGTGTGTGTGAGTGAGTGTGTGTACAGTGATGGATTGCCCCCCTGTCCTGGGTGTATCTGCCCAGGGCCTGAAACATTCACCTCTGGATGGGCATGGAAAGCCCCCCCCCCCCCCCCGATTGATTAGACACGCCCCTTTTTGCTTGACACAGGCCTCACTTCAAATATCACATCACTAGGTGCGCCACTGTATATATTGTACATAGCTGTTGTAAATATTGTAAATAAAGGTGAAGGGAAAAAGGGTATGTGTTACACCTGCATACACACTCCATCACCGTGTGAAATTAATAAAGGAAACTGAGCTCACATGGTGACTGATCACATGTTAAAATAGAATGTGTCTCTCAGACGAGCAATAAACAGAACCCAATGTATATAATGATGATCTACACAACCAGTGTTTCATGGTTCTGTGATTCAGTTCTGTGATTCAGCATTATTTAGGTTTAGAACACGGTGCAGCTGCTTTGAGACCATGCTCTATAGAAATACAGTGTTTAATTAAAGTCTAAATAAAGAATAAAGTGCTATATAAACTAATAAAGCTGAAAGATGAATATGTAAGTAGGGTTACCTGTGTGTTGAGGCTGTAGCTTTTCATTGGTGTTTGCACCCCTGGCCTTTGTGTCAGAGTCGTCAGCTGTACAAATCTCAATACTCTCATAAATATCAACCACCTTTTCGATTCTCTTGTCTGTCAGATCCAATAAGCTATTATAGTACAAATTCTGTGTTCCAGACATCGTAAAACAAAACTCACTCTGCTGATCTGTCGCTCTGCAGCAGCTCACAGTCAATACACTGGTTTAACAGAATCAACCTTCTGGAGACGTTAAAAAAGGAAGTGCAGACTGTTACACTGAGGGTATGTCCACAAATACACATGACATCATTAGATCAGTTCATGTTCAGGGCTTTTTTAAAATAAACACTCCCCTGGCTTTTTTTTGTGTGTTTTGCGATCGTACAACCTGAAATTAAAATGAATTCTTACAGATTTTACATTGAGTCATTTACAAAAGACGCCTTCTGACTTTACTTAGGACAAAATAGTAAAAATAACGTGTTACTTCTGTTTTCTAGTCTGTTAGTGCAGCGACAGTCTAAGGTGCCATCCACTCCATTAGTGTCTCAATGCAGCTGTGAAGTCCATGACGTTTGTTACTCTCATTTCTTTTCTGTAGGGGCGCACGCTCTCAGAGGGAAACCACTATGCGCTTAACCTGCAGTATAAGCAGCGCCACCTTCTGTTTAGTTTGTTTGTTTGTATTGTCAGGCATTATGTGCGCTATGTGAGTTTGATGATTTTATGATGTTTATTTGAGAAAATGACAAACAGTTGTGTTGGTGTAGCCACCTCTGGGCCTTTCAGGAAAGGTGCATCTCTATCCCTGTGAAAGTGAGTAGTCTGCTCGCCCCCTCCCCGCCCCCCCCCCGCCCTCCGTCTCTCTCTCGCTTTTCCCAAAACTGGCACGTGGTCACACCTCCGTGCCTAAATCCGAAGCATTGCATCACGATTCACCCACATTAGATAGTTTATGTTTGTGTTTTTGCACTTTATTCGACTGAAAAGATGAGTGAAGGACTTTGCTCCAAAATAATTAAAATACCATTTTCATTTATAGTGTGAGGTTCAATATTTATTTACAATGTCAAACTCAAAATGCATTTGCTTTTATTAATGTTCATGTTCTCTTTGGTGAGATGCAGGTTACAGTGATTGTTTTACATCTGTGCTGTATACTGTGTGTTTGGTCATTTGGGTGGAACTAATATCAAGTTTTCTCCATGCCATTTGCTGGAATGTCCATCTATACATTATCTTCCCCTTTATCCTCTATTAGGGTCGCAGTGGGGTTCCTCATGCCCATCCAGGGGAGAACGTTTCGGGCGATGGGCAGATACAGCCAGGACAGGACGCCAATCTATCAATGGATACAAACACACACACTCTATATGGGGCAATTTGGAGAATTTAATTGACCTCGATCCATGTTTTTGGACTGTGGGAGGAAACCGGAGAACCCGGAGGAAACCCATGCGGACACGGGGAGAACATGGAAACCCAGATTGAGCCACTGTGCTGCCCATTTGCTGGAATGTATTTAATAAAAAACAATCTGAGGCAGTCTTTTCTATGTTGATTCACAATACTAACATTATGTGGTGAACAGGTTTCAATATAAAAGCCTAAAAAAAGATTAACCCAGGTAGATCTCCATGACCTGTCCAATGGAAAAGTAGATCTCGGGTCAGAAAAGTGTGGGCACCCCTGGTGTAGATGAACTGACAGATCATGTGACCAGGTGTATGAGCTGAAGTCTGGTTCATCAGAAGGGCAGACATATGTGTGAGGACAGGAAGTGACACCTTAGGAGACTGAATGTGCAGGTGAGAAGCAGTTGTCAACTTTTTGACTTTGTGGTTATATTTAATGACTTTCAGAGCCTCTATAGACATTTTTTAAATAAAGCGACTAGAGACAAATGTAGAGACCTCTTTGTGGCGTTGTTGGAGACTCTTGGAGACTCTGAGATGAACAGATACTCTTCAGTTACCGTCCCACAACACTCACACTTACACCAACACCACTTCACGCCCACACTGCAAATCAACTGCGCATCCGTCGGAACAGAACAGAACAGAACAAAAGAAAAAAAATAGTCAGGGGAGTGTTTATTTGTAAAAAGCCCTGAACATGTACTGATCTAATGATGTCATGTGTATTTGTGGACATACCCTCAGAGTAACAGTCAGCATTTCCTTTTTTAACGTCTCCAGAAGGTTGATTCTGTTAAACCAGTGTATTGACTGTGAGCTGCTGCAGAGCGACAGATCAGCAGAGTGAGTTTTGCTTTACGATGTCTGGAACGCAGAATTTGTACTATGAGAGCTTATTGGATCTGACAGACGAGAGAATCGAAAAGGTGGTTGATATTTATGAGAGTATTGAGATTTGTACAGCTGACGACTCTGACACAAAGGCCAGGGGAGCAAACACCAATGAAAACCTACAGCCTCAACACACAGGTAACCCTACTTACATATTCATCTTTCAGGTTTATTACTTTATATAGCGCTTTATTCTTTATTTAGACTTTAATTAAACACTGTATTTCTATAGAGCATGGTCTCAAAGCAGCTGCACCGTGTTCTAAACCAAAATAATGCTGAATCACAGAACAGAATCACAGAACCATGGAACACTGGTTGTGTGGATCATCATTATATACATTGGGTTCTGTTTATTGCTCGTCTGAGAGCCACATTCTAATTTAACATGTGATCAGTCACCATGAGAGTCCAGTTTCCTTTATTAATTTCACACATAGACACACATGCACATCAATACACACACACACACACACACACACACATCCACATCAATACACATATACACACATGCACATCAATGCAGACACACACATGCACATCAATACAGACACACATATACACATCAATACACACACATGCACATCAATACAGACACATATACACACATGCACATCAAAACAGACACACATACACATCAATACACACATGTAGTGCTATGACTCTCTATGCCTTTTCCTCTAGGAGCTGATTGGTTCAGATGTTCCAGACTGATCACAGGGTGTCTGGTGTTGCTGTCTATTCTTCTGCTGGTGTTCGTTATACTGCTGTTAATTAAAAACACGACCATAACAACAGAAAACAACCAATTAAAGACCAATTACAATAACCTGAGTACTGAATACAACCAATTAAAGACCAATTACAATAACCTGAGTACTGAAAACAACCAATTACAGGAGAAGAAAGAATTAAAAAGGTTGATAACTAAACTGGGTATGTGATTCTTGTCTTTCATACAGATGTCAATATGAATGATAGTTTTGTTGATTAGTTTTGTTAAAAATAAAAAAGACATGTATGTAGTTTAGTTTTCATGATTGTAGGTTATCAATTTCACTTGTTTTTCTATAATACATTTAAGAAAATGCTTGCAGTGTACAGGGAAGTATGTGTGAGTGGTTTAGGATATGTATAAGGACAGTGTGACAGTGATGAGACATACAGTAGGTTAAATGTATGAAATGATTTTCTTTTTCCTCATGTGGTGAACCGATATCAGGATTAAAGTATTTTAATAATAATTTTTACTGGATCACTGATGAATGGAAAAGCTGGAGTGAAAGCAGAGAGATCTGCAAAGAGAACAAAGCTGATCTGGTGATTATCAACAGCAGAGAGGAACAGGTGAGGGACTCAGGGTAACCGTGGGTATAAGGCCTATCCCAGGAACATGGGCTTCCAGAACAGGAAGTGGCACATTCTGTAGACGTGTGGTTGAGAGGCCAGCCTTGTGACCTGAAAGTCCCTAGTTTGATTCCCAATCCCACCAAGTACTACAGCTGAAGTGCCCTTAAGCAAGTCTGTTTAAACATTATTGTATTTCTTTGCATGTTTACAGAAGTTTAGTTTAAATCATATTGTGTATAAGTTTAACAGTTAATTATATTAAGTGTATTCTTCATGCTGCTTCCAGGAGTTCATCTATCAGCACTTTAAATCTGAAGCCTGGATTGGTCTGACTGACGTAGATCAGGAAACACTTCGTAAGTAACCACCAGATGATTAAAGAAAACTTTATAAAACGGGTATTTATGGTCTTTTATAAACTGTGTTCTTAAATTCGGCCACTAGATGGCAGTGTTAGAGAAAGTGGAAACCAGTCACTCTGGGTCAGTGTTCACTTTATAAACCGGACTAGATTATGTCCCATGCCCATCCAGGGAAGAGAACGTTTCGGGGCTGGGCAGATACACCCAGGACAGGGGGGTAATCAATCAATGTGGCAATTTGGAGAATTCAAATGACCTTGATCCATGCTTTTTGGACTGTGGGTGGAAACCAGAGAACCCGGAGGAAACCAACGCGGGCACAGGGAGAACATGCAAACTCCACCTCATGCCCATCCAGGGAAGAGAACGTTTCGGGCACTAGGCAGATACACCCAGGACAGGGGGGCAATCTATCATTGGGCACACTCTCACTCAGACACACAGACAGACTCTATGGGGCAATTTTGAGCATTCAATTTACCTTGAATCCATGTTTTTGGACTGTGGGAGGAAACCGGAGAACTGGGTGGAGTTTTGATGTTTTCTGCCCAGCGCCCAAAACGTTCTCCCCTGGATGGGTATGGGGAACCCCCTCCCCCTGTGACCCTAGTAGAGGATTAAGACGAAGATAATAAATGATTGTACACTCAATTTTTTTAGCACCAGCTGCCACTGCCCGCTATATATTATATACATATACTGGTGTTATGACTGTGTATGTATAATTAGCCATGTGATAATTGTTTAATGTGTTTCAGGTTCTGGAGGGATGGAGAACCCAATGATGTTGGAAATAATGAGGACTGTGTTTTTACTTCTACTAATAACTACTACAAAGCAGAATCCAGCTGGAATGATTATCCCTGTAAAAACTCTCTGTATGGAATGTGTGAGATGTGAGATGTTTATCTGAACTGAACATAAGAACAGAACTTTTCATAATGATTTCTTTGTATTAAACATTTTTATTCCTAAAGCATTTATTCCACTGTTGTGTTGTGGGAGTGTGATTGATGATAGTGTGCTTTATTTACTTTAGAGCAGGGGTTCTCAACGGATTTCCACCCGGAACCCACATGTTCTCATGTTCATTAAGTCGTGATCCACATTTATAGAAAACAAACCAAACACATTTACATTCAAAAGATTTTGCTGAACTTATGCTGCGCTGCTTATGGCTTTATAACAGTATGTTATGTATATGTCTGTGTGTGTGTGTGTGGGGGGGGGGGGGGGGCTGATTTTCTCAATAAATTGTCTTCTACTTTTATGGAATAGTTGTATCAGGTTCTTTCATCCAAAATAAAAACACCACAAAACATTTTGGGGACATTAAAGTAACGCTATTTGGTTCTGTGGATGTTTGTGAGCCGGACAAACGAGATCACATTTAGTGTTGCCACCTTTTAATAATGAAAATAAGACACGCCCACCACGGCTCCTCCGGGCCCTGACCCCCACGGGCCCGACTCCTATGGGACGGGGCAACCTCAGCGATGATGTGTTTGATTCTGTGCCGTGTTTTTAGTTAAAGGGCTGATCAAGAAATCAATAAGTCAAAATTAAAGCTTCAAAGGGTTTATTCTCTTATAAAGAGCAGAGAATTAAATCTGTATGTAAATATGTTTGTGTGGAGTGTGCAACAATGAACTTTAAAAAATAAACTAATTAAATCAAGAACTTTAATTTAGTTTAAGTGCACAACTGCTGTGATAACTTAGAGCAGGGCTCTGTGTGTTTTATGAAGGCAGGTCATCAAACAGTTAAACCACGATAATAATTAAATTAATGTAATGATCCCTGAACACTGTATCTGTTAGGTTTGGGAGTGCTAGGCCACTCCCCCCTGGGTTTTCCCTTTTGATTTTGCTATTCTGGGTTTCTGTAGGTAGGGTCCATCACCGAGGTAATGAGCACATGCTCCCTGGGTCAGCAGGCCAGCATTACTTCTGTTACAGTTGCTATTGTTAGAATTCGTGCTACGTTTGTATCGGTAGATCTTCCTTTAGTTTTTGTTTGTGTTCTTTATGTTTAATTTCCCGGCACGTTCCGCCCGTGCTCTGGGTTTTTGTTCTCACCTTTCTTTTATTAAAAACCTTCCTGTTGAGTACCTGGTCGCCTGGCTCACTCATTCGCTCCGCGAACACCTCACCCTACGTAGCAAAGCGCAGCGCCTCCGATGATCAAACGGTGCTCTATCTGACAGAATGCTGGCCTCCAAACCTCCTAGCGAAGTCCAGGATTCCACATCTTGGTCAGCACTCCTCTTTTGTTTCCCGCTGCCGTGTATTCCGTTAATTCCGGTTAGCTCCGGCAGTCGGGTGGTTTAGCTGCTTCTCCGGCTGCAGCATCCCGCTGCGTTACCTCGGCGCTAGCCCCGCAATTAGCTGTTCTCCGATGTTTGTGAGCCGGACAAACAGGATCACATTTAGTGTTGCCACCTTTTAATAATGAAAATAAGACACGCCCACGTCATTTTGTAAATCTTGTGCAATTCAGCTGTTTGTCTACATTACACTGTATCCCTCAGAACACATGACTGCACTAATTATTAAGCACAGAGTACCATAGTTATATATCCAGTATTAAAGGTTTATTTTTATCACCTATAGCTGCTCACATTCTCACATGCAGATTCAGCCTCTTTGTCATTTCAGGTTCTGAGATAAAAAAAAAAAACATTAAAAAATATCCAAGGGAGTGTATGTTTTTAAAAAGCACTGAACATGAACTGATCTAATGACGTCATGTGTATTTGTGACATCAGCAGCCTTACCAAGAGCTCAACTTTCTAAGAGTCTTACACACAAATACTACACAACAACCTGCAGAATAAAATCAAAGTGCTCATTAGCTTTACTCCTGGTTCACCAAACGAAATGTAGAAAACCAACCCAGCCATCTTGAAAAAAGATCACAGATATAATACACTATTAAATGAACAGCCGCTACTTCAAAGCAAGTAACAAACTCCTGCAGATAAATGAGACTCGGAGTCATTCAGTCATGTTCCACAGTGACAAAAACAAACCAGGGTTTCGAGAAAAGACAAAAGAATTCAATAAAACACACAACAGGCAAAACAGCAACGCTCATTCCTGTAACCTACACCTTAACCAATTAGCAGCTTCATACATAAGATTTTTAATTGAATAAAATACATTGCAAAGCATAATTCAGACCTGTGTTCTTGTATACACAAGCATGCAAATACATGTAGCCCGTAACAGAAAACCACCAATCTACCAAACAACTCAAAATTACAAACAAAATCTACAATTTACACACCACACCAATAATAAACTAACTTTAATACCACGCTCCTTTATACTGTACACACCCCGCAGCCAGACACTGCAGAGAAAACCCGCGCCTCTAAAAAACACAATATCATTTAATTATTTTCAGAACAACATATTAAACAATCAAGCGCAACCCTACCTCGTCGGGATCGCTGTTCCAATTCTACTGGCACATGAATCAGTAGATGACCAAAGCAAATCTCTGCTTACAAACAGTTGAAGTGACAATAAGAGTTTTGACCAGCAGGGGGGGCTTGTGTGCCAATGCAGCACTGAGCAGGGAACGTTTTCTCAAATCATTTTAATGGAAAGCTTCAAGCTTTCACGAGGCTTCATCAACACGTCACTAGTTCTGAGTGCCGCGTTTGTAAAAACAATAAAATAAAATATTTTATATAAAATGAGCAGCGAATCTCAGCAATCAAACGCCGCTTCCTCCATCCAGCAGCAAAGTTAGGCAACGTTACTGACGGCTTCTGATTGGCTCAATTCGAGCACGTGACCTCCACCTGTCCGCAGGTGAACACTCAGTGTGTTCAGTGATGGATTGGTGATGGAGTGTTCTGGGTGCATCTGCCCAGCGCCCCAAACGTTCTCCCCTGGATGGGCATGAGGAACCCGAGTAGAGGATGAAGCAGCCGATAATGAATGAATGAACGTTTACAGAACATTTTAAATCAGTATGGAATAAATCTGGAGAAGAACCCATCTGCACTCCACACATGCAGCACCTGCTGGTTTTGATGGTTCACTTATTAAAGGGCTTTTTCTTTCTTATTTTCGATGTTCTTATTCTTATTAAGTACATTTCTGTGATTAATACAGCCGAACAGCTCAACGTACAGACTCCGTTCAACACTGTTACGTAGATAATGATTACGTAGGAACCTGTGCTATATACTTTTGGAGCTTGTGACATTTATAGCTTTTAATAAATTTAAGATTAATATTTTTTGTAGCTGTAAATCGGTTTATTACCAAATTATGTGTCAAATTAATTACTATTGTAAAAACACATTATAAATCTTATTATTTAGAATATAGCTTTATTTAATCAGAACCAGTTTTATTTTGTATAAGTATGTTACACACACGAGCGGCACGGTGACTTAGTTTTTAGCATGTTCTCCTCTCAGCGCTGGGGTTTCCAGGTTCGAATCCCAATCTGGGTGGAGTTTGCATGTTCTCCCTGTGTCCGCGTGGGTTTCCTCACACAGTCCAAAAACATGGATCAAGGTCAAATGAATTCTCCAAATTGCCCCATATAGAGGGTGTGTGTGTGTGTGTGTACAGTGATGGATTGCCCCCCTGTCCTGGGTGCAGCTGCCCAGCGCCCGAAACGTTCTCCTCTGGATGGGCATGGGGAACCCTCCCGGCGACCCTAATAGAGGATAAAGTAGGAAGATAATGGATGGATGGATGGATGGATACACGCCTCGTACTGGGGCTTCATTAGACACGCCCCTTTTTGCTCGACACAGGCCTCGCTTCAAATATCACATCACTAGGTGTGCCACTGTATATATTGTACATAGCTGTTGTAAATATTGTAAATAAAGGTGAAGGGGAAAAAAGGAAAATTCTGTTTCGTACGTCTCAGAACCGCTCGCCCTACACTACCTATAGTGTGTGTTACACCTGCATACACACTTAATCACCGTGTGAAATTAATAAAGGAAACTGACCTCACACAGTGATTGATCACATGTTAAAATAGAATGTGGCTCTCAGACGAGCAATAAACAGAACCCAATGTATATAATGATGATCCACACAACCAGTGTTCCATGGTTCTGTGATTCAGTTCTGTGATTCAGCATTATTTAGGTTTAGAACACGGTGCAGCTGCTTTGAGACCATGCTCTATAGAAATACAGTATTTATTCATTCATTCATTATCTCCCGCTTTATCCTCTATTAGGGTCGCGGTGGGGTTCCCCATGCCCATCCAGGGGAGAACATCTCGGGCGCTGGGCAGATAGACCCAGGACAGGGCGCCAATCCATCGCTGGGCACACACTCACTCACACATACACACTCTATATGGGGCAATTTGGAGAACTCAATTAACTTGATCCATGTTTTTGGACTGTGGGAGGAAACCGGAGAACCCGGAGGAAAACCCACGCAGACACGGGGAGAACATGGAAACTCCACCCAGATGGGGATTCGAACCGGGAATCCCTAGCGCTGAGAGGTGAACGTGCTAACCACTAAGCCACCGTGCCGCATACAGTATTTAATTAAAGTCTAAATAAAGAATAAAGTGCTATATAAAGTAATAAACCTGAAAGATGAATATGTAAGTAGGGTTACCTGTGTGTTGAGGCTGTAGGTTTTCATTGGTGTTTGCACCCCTGGCCTTTGTGTCAGAGTCGTCAGCTGTACAAATCTCAATACTCTCATAAAAATCAACCACCTTCTCGATTCAAGTTATTTATTTATATAGCGCTTTTTACAACAGTACATTGTCACAAAGCAGCTTTACAGAATGAAAAGCCTTTAAACCCACAAAGAGAAAGCCGAAGCGACAGTGGCAAGAAAAAAGGTGAGTCCATTAAGGGGGTCCTGCAGGACTGTTAACTTGTGTTTTACAATGTTATCTGTTATCTGAGGGGGCGAGTATATTGGGGTATATACGGTAATGTTGTATGAGGAGTAGGTGCTTGGCGGGAGAGTTAGTTCGGATGTAAACGTGAGGAAAAGTGTGTCTTGGTGGTGGATAAGGAAAAATAAAAATCTTATGTTTAAAATAAGACGTTGTAAATTCGTTTTAACATTGGTAGCAGAAGATGGTTACCAATTATAAAGTACCACCAAAGTTCGACGAAGCCAGGTCATACGAGTGCTGGAAGAATGAAGTCAGCATCTGGAGACGTGTTACAGAGCTGGATAAGAAAAAGCATGCACTGCGGTGGCGCTGGGCCTCGAGGGGAGAGCCAGAGAGACGGCTATGGAAATACCCGCTGATGATTTAGACAAAGATGATGGCATGGACACATTGCTTGCAAAACTGGACTCGGTGTTTCAGAGGGAAGAAAAAGACCGTGCGTATGAAGCCTACTCATATTTTGACTCTATTTCAAAGAACGACACTGTCTCTATGGCGGACTATGTAATAGACTTTGAACAGCGCTATAACCGAATGAAAAAGTACAACATGACGCTGCCTGATGCGGTGCTAGCGTTTAAGCTTTTAGATACAGCTTGTCTTGATGAAAAAAGCAGACAACTTGCTCTAACAGCCTGCACAGACTTAACATTTGCGTCTATGAAGTCCGCGCTAAAACGAATTTTTGGAGGAAAAGGCGGCACATGGAGTGGAATCCAGCTGGATCAGGATGCGTTTTTTTTTTACGGAGCAGAAAACAGGTGCGAAATACAAACGGAGCTACGGTACTTTATCGAGGAGTGGACAGCGACAACCACTACAAGGTACAAATCCTCTGGACAAGTATGGTAAGCGAACAAGATGTGCTATATGTCAGAGCACATACCACTGGGCTAAAGATTGTCCTAACCGGAAAAGTGACCATGTAAATTTTACTGAAGAAGAAAAAGTGGAAGAGTGTAATATTACCCTGTTCACTAAAGCTTCCATGACAGACTCCGAAATATTCCTGACTGAAGCACTGGGGTCAGCCATTATAGATACTGCATGCACACGTACAGTATGCGGTCAGAAATGGCTAGATAGTTATATGACTGACCTCAGCCAAGGTCAAATTAACAAAATAATGAAAACAGAGACTTCCAGCTGTAAATCATTTCGATTTGGTGATAGAAAAGTCGTGTACTTCCAGCCAAAATTGGACAAACTACATGTCACATTGAAAGTGAAGTAGTTCCTGTTGATATTCCCCTTTTGCTGAGCAAAACATCCCTGAAGAAAGCAGGAACTGTTTTAGACATGGAGAATGACAATGTTGTCATGTTTAAGCAGCCTATTCCACTGGAGCTCACTAGTTCAGGACATTATTGTGTGGACATTAGAGATAAAAATACTACAACAAGCTTGACTGAAAATGAAGTTCTTATTGTAACTGACAAAATGACTACAAAAGAAAAACGAAAAATGTTTGTGAAGCTACATAAGCAGTTTGGTCACGCATCTGCAGAGAGATTATTGAGGCTCATCCAAAGCTCTGGTAACACAGATAAGCAATGTGGGGTTATTCTGCAAGAAATAGTTCGTGACTGTGATGTATGTCAGATATATTGCAAGACAAAACCCAGACCTGCTGTTGGTTTGCCTCTGGCTACTGAGTACAATGAGACAGTAGCAATGGATTTGCATGAGCTGGAGCCTGGTGTGTGGTACCTGCACATCATTGATCACTTCACACGTTTCAGCGCTGGGAGCATTGTAAAGACAAAAAAGGCTTCAGATATGGTCAATTCCTTCATTCACACATGGATAAGTGTTCACGGTGCGCCCAGACGGATCTACACAGATAACGGTGGAGAGTTCAACAACATGGAGATATAAGACATGGTGGGATTCTTGTTAGGGTTCACCAGTCTAGGCTATGTAGAGTAAATGCGCGGAGTGGAGATAAACAAATACTACAGAGTGTTACTGATGATGACAATGACAACAAAGAAACAGTTGAAAATGATGAGACAGAAGCATCAGATGAGGATGAACAGAGTAATAGTGGAGAAGAAGACACTATTAATATCAGAAATACTGATTCTACACAAAACATGTCAATTGCACAGACTAATGTGTTACAAACTGAAACTGAGCTCACATGCCCTGATTCTGTCTCCTCTGAAAATATAAAGTTGAGGGCAGGACAGTTGATCACATTTATTAACAGAGATGACAGTATTCCACGTACAGCCAGAGTATTAGGCAGAGCAGGAAAAGCTAAAGGACAATACAAAAACTGGTATAATGTGCAATATCTTGAACCTGATGGTAGTGAAGGTAACAAACAAGCTTTAAACATGTCATGTGTTAATGGTCTTTGTATTGACCCTGAAGACAGGGATGCAGATGTACTCATAACAGAGAATATAATCATAAGAAATAAGCTGCCAAAAAGCAGGAGATTGAGAACTGGCAAAATAATGGTGTTTTTGTGGAAGTAAAAGATGTAGGTCAAAAATGTGTGTCTACTAGATGGGTCTGTACAATCAAAGAAACTGTTAATGGTGTTGTTCCTAAAGCCCGACTTGTAGCACGAGGCTTTGAAGAAGTAAATGTACAAGAATTACAGAAAGACTCTCCTACATGTGCATCTGAATCCCTTAGACTGATGTTAGCTGTGACATGCCAAAACAAGTGGAAAGTTAATTCTATGGACATTAAATCTGCCTTTCTGCAGGGTATGGAACTATCTAGAGACATTTATCTTCGTCCTCCACCTGAAGCAAAAAAGAAAAATGTTTTATGGAAACTAAAAAAGTGTGTATATGGACATGCAGATGCTTCACTCTACTGGTACAATAAGGTCAAAGAGATTATGCTGAACACTGGTGGTAAAATATCACAGGTTGATCCTGCAGTGTTTTACTGGAAAAATGAAAAATCTGAGGTTATTGGAGTACTTCATGTCATGTAGATGACTTTCTTTGGGCTGGTTCTAGTCATTTTGCTTCTCATGTGATCCCTGTACTAAGATCTAATTTCTGTGTGGGTCGTGAAGAACATGACAGTTTTTCTTATGTTGGAATGGATATTTCTACTGTCAATGATGTAATACAGGTGCATCAACAGCTTTACATTGACAATCTACAACCAGTCCAGTTACAAGTAGCACGAGCTGTACAGAGAGATGCTTCATTAAGTGAGACAGAAAAGGAGCAACTCAGATCAAAGATAGGACAGATTTTGTGGGTTGCTAAACAAACAAGGCCAGATGTTATGTTTGATACGTGTAGTCTGGCATCTAACATAAAACATGCTACTGTGCAGTCCATTCATGAAGTAAACAAAGTTATCCGTAAACTTAAGACAGAGAAGGTGACTCTTAAATTCCAACATTTGGGTAACAGTGATGATTTGGCATTGGTTGTTTTCAGTGATGCTTCATTTGGTAACCTTCCTGATGGGGGTACACAGGGAGGGGCACTGATTGCCCTTATGGGACAAGGAGGAAAGTTTTCTCCTCTCTTTTGGCAATCTAAAAAAATCAGGCGTGTGGTCAGAAGTACGCTGGCAGGAGAAACTCTTGCCATGTCAGATGGAATAGACAGTGCAGTCTTTCTGGCAACACTTTTTTCTGAGCTCACCACTGGTAGTGCTAGTCAAAATATTCTTCCATTAATCTGTGTCACAGACAGTCATTCCCTGTTTGATGCTCTCAAGTCAACTAAGCAAGTTACAGAGAAAAGACTCAGGTTAGAAATAAGCAGCATTAAAGAGCTCATTCAAGAAAAGAAAATCAGAGAAATTTGTTGGTCAGATTCCAAATCCCAGCTGGCTGATTGTCTGACTAAAAAGGGAGTTTCACCATTAATGCTTCTAATAGCACTTGATAAAGGTCTCTGGATAATGTGATTTCTTGTTTACAAAGTTGTTCAGTAATGCATTATTATTTATTTTTTTATTATGTGCATTTATAATGTTGTTATTTTTATTATAGTATGATTTATCAAACAAAGCACATTGGAAATGTTTCATATATGTTCAGTATTTTGTGCAAGTTTTATTTTTATTTGGACTGTTCTCTTTCTTATTCTTAAAAAGAAAGAATGAGATTGTTAACTTGTGTTTTACAATGTTATCTGTTATCTGAGGGGGCGAGTATATTGGGGTATATACGGTAATGTTGTATGAGGAGTAGGTGCTTGGCGGGAGAGTTAGTTCGGATGTAAACGTGAGGAAAAGTGTGTCTTGGTGGTGGATAAGGAAAAATAAAAATCTTATGTTTAAAATAAGACGTTGTAAATTCGTTTTAACAGGACCGCCAGTCCAATTAATATTCAGGTTCCATCCAGTATTCGTCGCAGAGCCATGGATGAAGATCTGACTACACCTCCAGGAAGCCGGTCACACCTCAAAAGAAACAGACAAGAAAAGATTATAGTACAAATGGATTTTTTTTGTGTGGGTTTTGCGATCGCAACCTGAAATGAAAATGAATTGTTACAGATTTTACATTGAGTCATTTACAAAACACGCCTTCTGACTTTACTTAGGACAAAATAGTAAAAATAACGTGTTACTTCTGTTTTCTAGTCTGTTAGTGCAGGGACAGTCTAAGGTGCCGTCCACTCCATTAGTGTCTCAATGCAGCTGTGAAGTCCATGACGTTTGTTACCCTCATTTCTTTTCTGTAGGGGGCGCACGCTCTCAGAGGGAAACCACTGCACTTAACCTGCAGTATAAGCAGCACCACCTTCTGTTTAGTTTGTTTGTATCGTCAGGCACTATGTGCGCTATGTGAGTTTGATGATTTTATGATGTTTATTAGAGGAAATGACAAACAGTTGAGTTGGTGTAGCCACCGCTGGGCCTTTCAGGAAAGGTGTAGATGAACTGACAGATCATGTGACCCGGTATATGAGCTGAAGTCTGGTTCATCAGAAGAGCAGACATATGTGTGAGGACAGGAAGTGACACCGCAGGAGGCTGAACGTGCAGGTGAGAAGCAGTGTTGTCAACTTATTGACTTTGTGGTTATATTTAGTGACTTTTCAGAGCCTCTAGAGACTTATTTTTTTAATAAAGTGACCAGCAACAAATGTAGTGACCTTTTTGTGGTGTTGTTGGAGACTTTTGGAGACTCTGAGATGAACAGATACTCTTCAGTTACCGTCCCACAACACTCACACTTACACCAACACCACTTCACGCCCACACTGCAAATCAACTGCGCATCCTCAGAGCCGCCGTGGACTGACCACAGACAACGTCGGAACAGAACAAAATAAAAAAATAGTCAGGGGAGTGTTTATTTTTAAAAAGCCCTGAACATGTACTGATCTAATGATGTCATGTGTATTTGTGAACATACCCTCAGTGTAACAGTCAGCATTTCCTTTTTTAATGTCTCCAGAAGGTTGATTCTGTTAAACCAGTGTATTGACTGTGAGCTGCTGCAGAGCGACAGATCAGCAGAGTGAGTTTTGCTTTACGATGTCTGGAACACAGAATTTGTACTATAATAGCTTATTGGATCTGACAGACGAGAGAATCGAGAAGGTGGTTGATATTTGTGAGAGTATTGAGATTTGTACAGCTGACGACTCTGACACAAAGGCCAGGGGAGCAAACACCAATGAAAACCTACAGCCTCAACACACAGGTAACCCTACTTACATATTCATCTTTCAGGTTGATTAGTTTATATAGCACTTTATTCTTTATTTAGACTTTAATTAAACACTGTATTTCTATAGAGCATGGTCTCAAAGCAGCTACACCGTGTTCTAAACCTAAATAATACTGAATCACAGAACTGATTATTATATACATTGGGTTCTGTTTATTGCTCGTCTGAGAGACACATTCTATTTTAACATGTGATCAATCACTGTGTGAGCTCAGTTTCCTTTATTAATTTCACACATATAGACACATGCACATCAATACAGACACACACACACACACATATACACACATGCACATTAATACAGACATGCACATCAATACACTCACACACACATATACACACATGCACATTAATACAGACACACATATACACACATACACATCAATACACACACATACACACACACATCAATACAGACACACATACACATAAATACACACACATATACACATCAATACACACATATACACACATGCACATCAATACAGACACACATACACATCAATAGAGACACACACATATACACACATGCATATCAATACAGACACACACATACACACATGCATATCAATACAGACGCACACATATACACACATGCACATCAATACAGACACACACATACACATCAAAACAGACACACATGCACATCAATACAGACACACACATATACACACACATACACATCAAAACAGACACACATGCACATCAATACAGACACACACATATACACACACATACACATCAATACAGACACACATGCACATCAATACAGACACACACATATACACACATGTAGTGCTATGACTCTGTGCATTTTCGTCTAGGAGCTGATTGGTTCAGATGTTCCAGACTGATCACAGGGTGTCTGGTGTTGCTGTCCATTCTTCTACTGGTGTTCGTTATACTGCAGTTAATTAAAAACACCTCCATGACAACGGAAAACAACCAATTACAGACCGGATACAACAACCTGAGTACTGAAAACATCCAATTACAGACCAGATACGATAACCTGAAATACGATAGCCGTCCCGCTCCGCCGGTAATCCGCCCCCTGATCCGTGCCGTGCCGCCAACGATCCGCGCCGCGCCATCTGCACGCCTTGCAGGGTTCAGGGCATCGATTCGGGCTACGGGTTCCGGTCTGTGTCAGTCGTGGCCAGTCCCGAGCCGTCCGTGATCCGTTCGGGTTGCGTCCAGTGCTCAGTTCCCGCCTTGGTAGACCAGGACCTATTTCTGTGTGGGGTTGCTGTGGTACTGGCTCTCTCTTTGTGTGTTCAGGAGGCGGAGAGGAATCAGGCGTCCGGTGGAGCTCAGGAGGGTCAGTCCAGTGGTCCAATGGGGAAGCTGTGGTCACTTAAGATCCCCGTACGGGACCACTTCACACCAGCTCTGGCCCATGGGCCACCTGCGTTGGACTGTTTGCCCCTTGGTCGGAACCAGTTTTCCTCTGCTCTGGACAGTTTGCCCGCCGCTCAGGTGACACATTACTCGATTCCGGATACCCAGCATATGGACCAGGACTGTGTGGCGCTTGCGTCCACTCGGGTCACCTCTGCGCTCGCGTCCACTCGGGTCACCTCTGCGCTCGCGTCCACTCGGGTCACCTCTGCGCTCGCGTCCACTCGGGTCACCTCTGCGCTCGCGTCCACTCGGGT
>JAFMOC010001327.1:0-46565 GCA_019802505.1 Corydoras sp. C115
TATTAAATATAACAGTTCATTTGTACACAAACACTTGACTTTAACACACAAAAAAATAATTGATTTATTGTGTTGTGCTAACCATTACACCGTGGAACCACCAATCAAAAAAAAAAACTTGGTCAAGAATGTCAGTTCTGTTTACAATCCTCATTATACAGCTTTTAAAAAGGTTCAATAAAGTTCTATTCTGTTCTGATTTTTTTGCCTAGTATAGGTGTAAACGGTAATTCAGTTTTGAACTGGACAGACAAAATACTACATCCTGTCAAGTTCTAACGAAACCCGGGATCGAACCAGGGACCTTTAGTCTAACACTCTCCCATCTGCGATACTTCGGCACAAAAGCTATTGAATTAATTAGCAAGATACTGTTCTAAATAATTATTGATGTAAAAAATACTTTTGAATTTAAAATACAGTTTAGTGGAAGAAGATTATAGTAAATTAAAAAGGTTAATGCCCTTTATTTTTATTAAAAGACATTTCAGAAAAGAATTTTACAAGCCAACACTGGTTCCACCAAAATTCAAAACAGAATCAGATAGAACAGCATGGCTTCAAAGTGCAGAGTGCTAACCATTACACCATCAAGAAAGAACCACAGGTAAAGAATGTCAGTTCTGTTTACAATCTTTATCATAAAATTTTATGGAAGGAAATGTTAAGGAAAAGTAAGTTATTATTTGCTCTATCCATTTGTTTATTAGATTTTGACAATGCATACCACGTTGTCAAGTGTACTTGTAACCCAGAATCAAACCAGCGACCTTGCTCCACTCTAACACCCTAAAGTGTTTAAGATAAAGAGATGAGATGAATGATAATTTAATTTAGTTTGTAGTTTACTGGATTTGTACACCAGATACAGATAATAAACGTAATACATTGTATTCATTTGTCGAGGGACAGAAAACAAATCTCTAATGTGCAGTGTCTGTCCATCAAGCCTATGCACTCTGTGCTACCCAGCGGTCCGATACAAATGTTTGTAAAATCATTCCATCCATTATCTTCCACTTTATCTTCTTTTAGGGTCACAGGGGGTGTTTTCACCAAGCCCCATTCAGAGAAGAACGTCTCGGTCACTAGGCAAATACACCCTGGCCAGGGCGCCAATCTGTTGCTGGGCACACACTCACACACTCTATATGGGGCAATTTTGAGAATTCAATTGACCTTGATTCATGTTTTTGGACTGTGGGAGGAAACCGGAGAAAACCCACATGGACACGGGAAGAACATGGCAACTCCACCCAGATTGGGATTCAAACCGGGAATACCTAGCGTGAGAGGCAAACGTGCTAAAAATTAAGCCACCATGCCACCCTTTGTAAGATTATTAGTAGTAGTAGTAGTTGTAGTAGTAATACATAATATAATCAGAAGGCAAATTATCAAGTTTGGCAACTTTTGGCACATTTTGGAGATTTATCTTCTGATAAATAACATCCATCCATTATGTTCCGCTTTATCCTTTATTAGGGTCGCGGGGGGTTCCCCATGCCCATCCAGGGGAGAACGTTTCGGGCGCTGGCCCGATACACCCAGGACAAGGCGCCAATATATTGCTGAGCACACACTCACTCGCACATACACACTCTATGTGGGGCAATCTATGTGGGGAAACTCAATGGACTTGATCCATGTTTTTAGACTGTGGGAGAAAACCCACGCGGACACGGGGAGAACATGGAAATGCTGAGAGGCGAACGTGCTAACCACTAAGCCACCGTGCCGCCCTGATAAATAACACTATAGAAATATTATTTTTAATAGATTACTGATTAAATATTACCATAAGTTTGATAAGACTTGTGACTGTACACTGGGGTTTTAACCTGCTTACTGGAGCTCTCTATTAACAGTTTATTTTTAAATTCTATTTAGGTGTTTAAAATCAGATGTAATACATTGGGAAGGGAAAAGACAGGTGATAAAAAAGCCCCAGACTATGCTCCTAAAGAAGCACAATTTAGGAACCCAAAAAAACCCCACTTTAATTTATGACAAAATAGATACAGACATGGTCATGATTTTTGGACCAGCTGCAATTTAAAGACCGACACCGCAGCTTCGAATAACAATCAGGTTTGATGAACTTACTGTATGTACATGGCTGTACTACACTGCTGATTCTGCTCGGTCACTCAGGGAATATGAGTTCCCTGCTGAGCCTTGGTCCTCCCAAGGTTAATCTATTAATACTTACCCTTAAAAAATAACAAAAGAAATCTGTCAGAAGTGGGATTCAAACCCACGCCGTGGTAGAGACTGCGTCAGGTAGAGACTGCGTCCTGAACGCAGCGCCTTAGAGCGCTCGGCCATTCTGACACCAATACCCCTGCTTTTTAAACTATAAAGGATATATAACAGATGTGAATTCAGCAGTGGGATTCAAAGCCAGAGCTCTTAAACAATTCACCTATCCTGACTGTTATTTACATTTACATTACATTTAGTCATTTAGCAGATGCTTTTATCCAAAGCGACTTACAAATGAGAACACCACAAGTCAGAAGTTATGGAGAAAACCAACTATACTGTAACTCCATCAAACCTGATTGTTATTCAATGCTGCAGCCCCTCCCCCTGTTTTTCTTTCTTTTTCTCTACAACAGGTGTTTGTTAAAGAGATGCATCTTCAGTAGTTTCTATGTTTTAAATGAATTAGTACAAACATCTTTAAACAAACCCCCCTAACTTTCATATGCAGGTTTTATAAAGCAGCTCTGAGACAATAATTTGAAGCATGTTCTGATGGTAGTGGTAACTTCTGTCACTGATATTGTGTGATGGAGTTCAACAGTGCACTGAAACAGCTGGAGTTAAACTTTTAGTTTGCTGTGAGAGGAGGGACTGATTTAAATGAGTGGACAGTATATTATTCTATAAAAATGAGTGCTCTGTACATATCACTCTGTCTTCCATTAACTTCACTGGGATTCAATTTCATCTCATATCAAGTATTAACTTTGCTGTTAAAGCTGATACAATACAGCTGCACCACTGGAGGCAGCAGTTACAGGACCATAATATCAGGACAAAAACTCTAATACTAGGACTTTAAAGGAAACTGTTTATTAGTACTTTATTAAATTACTAGTTAAACACTAGTTAAATTGGTTTTATTGTGGGATATAATGTGAAGATATTGTTTATTAGGAGAGTTAGGAGAATGCAAAAAAGATTTCAGGTCTATGATTGTCAATCAAATTTGATAATTCATGAAATTCATGATTCTTTTTTTCGATTAGTCGATTGACCTAAAAACTATTACTCTAATGTGATTGTGTTTGGAATTAAATTATCTTCTTTAAAATAATGAAAAATGAAAACCTTTAATGTTGAAATATTTTCTTTAATTAAACACAGTGATTTTAAGGGCTCTATTGAAACACAAAGATGCTTTTACATTAAAAGCTTCATAAAAGATAAAATTTAAGCAAAATTTCATTTATTTTTCTTTTAGAAACCCTGAAATTTTTAGTCTTTCATACTAGCTCACCTCTCAGCACTATGGATTCAAGTCAAGTCAAGTAATTTATTTATATAGCGCTTTTTACAACAGTACATTGTCACAAAGCAGCTTTACAGAATGAAAAGCCTTTAAACCCCCAAAGAGCAAGCCGAAGCGACAGTGGCAAGAAAAAACTCCCTTTTATGTTGTTATTTAAGGAAGAAACCTTGGGAGGACCAAGACTCATCCTCCTTGAGCGGCCGGGCAGCAACAACAGTGTAGAACAGCCATGTCCAGATACTAAACAAATGGAAAAACTAACAACTAGAAAACTATATGTGAGTCCATTAGGGGGCGTCCTGCAGGACCGCCTTGTTAGGATCCATACAGTATTCGTAAGCAGAGCCATGGATCTCCAGGAAGCCGGGGGACACCTCAAAAGAAACAGACAAAGGAAGGGAGTTAGAGCTAATAATAAAGCACGGCATTTAATTAATAAGTAATTAATTGACACAGTGCAGCATGTGACTCCGGCATCACTGACTAGAGCAGCATAAAAGAGGCAGATACTGCAGACTCTACATAGTTGAGATGGCGCCCCGGAACAGCATCATTCCAGCGCCGCACCCCCCCATTAATGATGAGGTGGGTGAAGAGGTGAAATGCCAGCATACACTGATCAGAGATTACCCCCCAACACAGCCAAGTCTGAGATCTACATCTTTATCTACAGGGGATTAGTTAAACGCAAGATTAAATAAATGTGTTTTTAATTTATTTTTAAAGATTAATAGTGATTCAGAATCACGAACAGTAACTGGAAGGCTATTCCAAAGTTGAGGAGCCTTGTGGGAGAACGATCTTCCACCAGCAGTAATTTTATTTATTCTAGGAGCTAAGAGTAAGCCAGCACCTTGAGATCGGAGCTCACGTGTCGGCTGGTACAATTGAATCAGCTCACTCAGATACTGTGGAGCCTGCTTATGTAAAATTTTATATGTTATTAATAAAATTTTGTACTCGATACGAAACTTAACTGGTAGCCAGTGCAAGTTTGATAACACAGGAGTTATATGATCAAACTTTCTGGTTTTAGTTAAAACTCTAGCTGCAGCATTCTGCACAAGTTGTAATTTATGTAATGATTTATTAGAACATCCTGTCAGAAGTGAATTACAATAATCTAACCTTGAGGTAATAAAAGCATGAATTAGTTTTTCTGCATCTTGGAGGGAGAGGATGTTTCGTAGCTTCGAAATGTTACGAAGGTGAAAAAATGCAATTCTAGTGATATTGCTAATGTGCTTTGTAAAGGAGAGATCTGAATCAATAATGACACCGAGATTATTTACAGATGAACTGGGTCTAATTAAAGAGTTATCAAGGTTTAACATAGTGTTAGAAGCTTTGTTAATTTTGTCCTTGGGTCCAACTATCAGAAACTCTGTTTTATCAGAATTTAGCAGTAGGAAGTTTTTTGACATCCACATTTTAATATCTTGGATGCAGTCCTCGAGCTTAGTGACTGAACAACCATCATTAGGGTTAGCTGAAACATATAACTGTGTATCATCTGCATTTGAGTGGAAACAGATTCCATGTTTACGAATAATTGATCCCAATGGAAGCATATATAATGCAAATAGGAGTGGACCCAGAACTGACCCTTGTGGGACACCATATTTAACTTTAACGAGATCAGAATATTGGTTGTTAACACAGGTGAATTGATATCGATCAGTCAGGTAGGATTTAAACCACTGGAGTGCAGATCCTGTAACACCCACAATGTTTTCTAATCTATCAACTAAGATGTTATGGTCTATAGTGTCAAAGGCTGCACTAAGATCTAATAATACAAGAAAAGAGATTTGGTTATTATCAGAGGACATTAATAAGTCATTAACAACTTTAATTAAGGCTGTCTCAGTGCTATGGTGAGACCTAAAACCTGACTGAAAAACTTCATGAACATTATTAGCTAGAAGATGGCGATTCAGCTGGTTGAACACTATTTTTTATAGGATTTTAGAGACAAAAGGAAGGTTTGATATTGGTCTATAGTTGGACAGTATTAGAGGATCTAAATTAGGTTTTTTAAGTAATGGTTTAATGACTGCACACTTCAGATTTTTGGGGACATAGCCTATTTTAAGTGATGAATTTATAATGTTTATAAAAGGCTCTGTGATATTTGGTAGGAGGTCTTTAAGCAGATTTGTTGGTATTGGGTCTAACATACAGGATGTTGTCTTTGATTGTGTAATTAATGAGACAAGCTCTTTTTTAGATATGGGGTTAAAGGTATTTAACTCTTGTACTATATTATTTTCTCTACCACTAGATTTTTCAGAAATCATTGAGGGTTGATTATTGGTTACGCTACACAATGCATTAGATGATTTAAGTCTTATGTTTTCAATTTTATCACTAAAGAAATTCATGAAATCATTGCTGCTGAACTGTGAGTGAATCTGTGAATCTGATTCAGTAGCACTTCGAGTTAATTTGGCAATGGTACTAAAGAGGAATCTTTGGTTGTTTTTGTTGTTCTCTATTAATTCAGAATAATATTTAGTCTTCGCTGCATTGAGTGCATGTTTGTACTCAGTCATACTGTCCTTCCATGCAACCCTAAATACCTCTAATTTAGTTTGTCTCCATTTACGCCATGGTTCTAGTGGCTTGTTTTAGGGCGCGTGTTTGATCATTAAACCATGGAACGAGTCTTTTATCTTTAATCCTTTTAGTTTAAGTGGCGCGACACTGTCTAAGGTTGCAGAAAACATGTGTTTGAGGTAATCCGCTGTGTTTTCAAGTTCATCGGGTCCTGATGCTGGTTTAATGTTTAATTCGGGTAAATGTTGTAGGAATGACACAGCAGTAGAGGGGATGATTGTACGCTTCATGTCATATCGCGGTTTAATGACTGGATCAGTATCAATTTCTAAATCGTAGGTTATCAAATAGTGATCGGAGATGACCTCACATTGTCAGGTTGGGAGGGTTGGGCCCCTCCCACCTGCCTCCCGTGTTTCGGGTTTCAGCCGTGTCGGGCTTCCGTAGGTAGGACCCACCCCCTTGTGCAGGGATTGGGCCCTACCTAATGGATGGCGACCTACTGGCAGTACTTAAGGGTTCTCGGCTCAACTGCCAGTAGGTCAGCATTTCTGTGTTCTGTGTGTGCATATATACTTCGTGTATGTGTAACGTCACGTCGGGTGTTTGTTTGGTGGTTAATGTTCGTTCGGCTTCCTGCGGCTTTTCCGCGGTTGTCCGACTCCACGTATTTTCAGTACATGCCATCGTGTTCGCAGCGGCGTTCCCGCTGCACCGATTCGTCTGTGTGTATTGAGCTCTCGGCTCGTTCTAGCGGCGTCCCGCGATCAGCCATTAAAAAAGCGTTTGTGTTTGTTTACCTGGTCTCCTGGCTCTGTGATTCGCCTCCTCGCCGCGCTGCACCGCCATTTTCCGGGCAGCGCGCCCCGACGTAACAGTAATGCTGACCTCCAACATCTGTAGCAGAGTCCAGGATTCCTTCTCCGGGTAAGCAACACTCTTTTTATATTTCTGCGCGTCCGCGTGCTGCCGCATTTCCCGGTTCTCGTCCCGGGCGTGTTTTTGTTTTTGTTTATTAGCGCGTGCCGCGTTAGCGCTCGTGCTAACCGCGTTTAGACTCGATTCCTGCTGCTACACTCGGCTTTTTAGATCGGCGCTAGCCACGCCAATAGCCGCATTTAAGCAGCAGCATTTGGCTTTATTAGATCGGTGTTAGCCACGCCACTAGCCTAGATTGTTGTGGCTGCATTAGGCTATTTAGTTTGGCGTTAGCCACGTCAGTTAGCCGTAACCTCCAGCAGCATTTTTGGCTTATTATCCCGGCACTAGCCATGCCATCATACACCCCGTCTGTGGCAATCGGCTTTCTTAGCCTGGCGCCGGCCACGCCGTCTGGTTCTCGCCGCAGTACTCGCTCCTCGGAGGTTGGAGCGAGGAGGGGCAGTGCCCGGGCCCCATCCCCCGGTCCTCCGTCGGAGCCTTTCTCCACGGAGGATTTCCTCGGCGAGTTTTTCCGGGTCTCGCAGACCTCGTCTTCGGCTCCTCTGTTGGACCCTTTTTCCACGGAGGACCCGTTTGACGCGCGTCTCCCACCGTGGGAGATTCCCTACCCCACGGTCCACCCGCTAAGCGAGTTTTTTCGCGCCGCCAGGGAGTCGTCGTGCACCCCTCCGTGCGAGTTTCTGGACTCCACGGAGGACGCCTTCGACGAGCTGGGGTGGGCTGCGCAGGTCCCTGCGCCCGGTCCTCCGTCGGAGCCTTTCTCCACGGAGGATCCGCTCGGCGAGTTCTTCAGGGTCTCGCGGACTCCGTCGTCGGTCCCCCCTTTGGACCCTTTTTTCGCGGAGGACCCGTTCTACGAGTGCCCTCTCGCCGAGCGGACCGCGGTGCGCACCTCTCCGTGTGAGCCTCGTTACTCCACGGAGCCTCCGTGCAGTGAGTTTATTCCCACTGCTCGGATCTGGCCGCGCGCCGCGATTCGTCGGGTTGCCCCGTCCTGCGTCGTCTCGGTCCGCGCGCCGCGCTGGGTCGCCCCGCTCCGGGCTGCCTAGCGTCGCACCCCGCACCGGCCCGCGTAGCACCGCATCCCGCGCAGCTGCACCTCGCGCTGCGTCGTCTCGCGCTGCCCCTCGCGCCTCGCGCCGCGTTCGCGTTCCCCCGTGCGAGTCTCCTGTCTCCACGGAGGACGCGTTCAGCGAGTTCCCCCTCGCTGCCCGGGATTTGTCTCGTTCCGCGTCCCGTGCCCGGTCGCCTCTCGTCGGCCCCCGCGCAGCTGCACCTCGCGCAGCTGCACCTCGCGCTGCGCCGCCTCGCGCTGCGTCGTCTCGCGCTGCAGCTCGCGCCTCGCGCCGCGTTCGCCTTCCTCCGTGCGAGTCTTCGTTCTCCACGGAGGACGCGTTCAGCGAGTTCTCCCTCGCTGCCCGGGATTTGCCGCGTGCCACGTCTCGCGCCGTGCCGCCTCGCGCCGCGCCCCGCGCCGTGCCGCCGCTGGCCCCGCCACGCATCTTGGATTCGGACTCCGTCTCAGTTATCCAGGACATTAATATGCGTTGTGGGGACAAGGTACTGGTTCTCCCTTTGTGTGTCCAGGTGGAGGGGAGAGAGGAGACTGGGAATCGTGGTCTGGCGCTCTGCGTATTCCACAGAGGGCAGTCTAGGCGTCGGTTGAAGAGGCAGTGGAGTCCTGTGTTCTCCACACAGGTTCTAGGGACCCCTGCTCCTGTCGCTGAGACCACCGCGCTGGTCGATGTGCCCCGTAAGGTGGATGACCCGTTTTCCGCCCAGGACCATTTTCCACCCGCTCTGGTCCAAACTACCGCCGGACCAAGGACTTTGGGGGCGGAGGAGTTCGTTTGGGATCCTGGACCGGCAGCCAAGTTCATGGACCGGGTCGGATTCACCGCTCCATCCACTCGGGTCACTTATTCGTCCACTCGGGTCAGTTTGGCGTTCACTCGGGTCACATGTGCGTTCACTCGGGCCACATATGCGTTCACTCGGGCCACATATGCGTTCACTCGGGTCACTTCCGCGTCCACTCGGGTTTTTTCTCTCCGTACACTCGGGTTTTGTTCTCCGTCCATTCGGGTCTATTCGGTGTTCCCCCGTTCCTCTTCAGCGGTCGTGTGTACCCGGGTTCCTCCTGTCTCTCCGGTTCCTCGGTTTCTCAAGGGGTTAGGGCATTACCGCACCCCTAGTGCTTTCAGAGGGTCACGGTGCTCCCGTACCCTCAAGGACTTTGGCTCCTCTCATGCCCACCGGGGGCCAGGTCCCCCGCGCATCCACCAGGGGTCACGGTGCCCCCGAAGACTTAAGGGATCCCGCCACTCTCGTGCCCTCGGGAGGACGTGGCACCTCCCTCACAGGAGGCCACATCCCTTCCGCCTCCACATTGGGTCACCGGGCTTTTGCACCCTGCGGGCCTCTCAACGGCCCCGTATCCTTAAGGGATCGCGGCCCCCGCGTCAGTCCACGCGGGCACGGTGTCCTCACCCTCACACGGGGTCACGGTGCCGCCGCACTCATCGGCACGGCATCCCCGCACACTCCAGGGGTCTCCACGTTGCCCTCGAGCCCCTTTCGGTTCCTTTTCAGCGTCCCCGGGTGCCTTTGCCCCCCGGTTGTTTTTGGGGGGGCGATATGTCAGGTTGGGAGGGTTGGGCCCCTCCCACCTGCCTCCTGTGTTTCGGGTTTCGGCCGTGTCGGGCTTCCGTAGGTAGGACCCACCCCCTTGTGCAGGGATTGGGCCCTACCTAATGGATGGCGACCTACTGGCAGTACTTAAGGGTTCTCGGCTCAACTGCCAGTAGGTCAGCATTTCTGTGTTCTGTGTGTGCATATATACTTCGTGTATGTGTAACGTCACGTCGGGTGTTTGTTTGGTGGTTAATGTTCGTTCGGCTTCCTGCGGCTTTTCCGCGGTTGTCCGACTCCACGTATTTTCAGTACGTGCCATCGTGTTCGCAGCGGCGTTCCCGCTGCACCGATTCGTCTGTGTGTATTGAGCTCTCGGCTCGTTCTAGCGGCGTCCCGCGATCAGCCATTAAAAGAGCGTTTGTGTTTGTTTACCTGGTCTCCTGGCTCTGTGATTCGCCTCCTCGCCGCGCTGCACCGCCATTTTCCGGGCAGCGCGCCCCGACGTAACACACATAGTGGAACAATAGTTAAATTATTAATGTTAATACCATGTGATAAAACTAAGTCTAATGTATGTTTACAGCGATGTGTTTTACCAACTACACTTTGAGTAATGCCCATGGAATCTAGGATGGAGTCAAAGGCTAATTTAAATGAGTCTAGTGGGTTTTCAAAGTGAACATTGAAGTCACCGACTATTAAGGCCTTGTCTGATGAGATTACTATGTTAGAGAGAAATTCATCAAATTCTTTAATAAAGGATTTTAAGGATATTCGCCATATTTCAAGATACTTAAGAAGCTTCTGGAATTGTGAGAACTATCAAGAAGTTTCTAGAACTGTCCAGAATTATCTAGAACTTTCTGGGACTGTACAGAATTGTAGGTAGCTGTATAACTACAGTTATATAGGGCCACTATAGCCCTTTCTGAGAGACGGAGAGACATGATCTCCCATTGTGAAGCAGCACGGCTTTGAGGCTCTTGCATGAGCTGTCTATGAAGAGACGCCACTCATTCGGGTTACAGGTGATACCTATAGCCTCGAATAGACCGGACACATTGTTGCAGAAGCACAGTCCGTCTTGATGACTGAAGAAGGTGGAAAAAACTTGGTGACGCTTCCTCTGACCTGTGACTTGGACGCTTTCATCTAATAAGTTCCATTGCTTGAGCCTTGATGTCAGAAGCTCAGCGTTGGACTTGGTGAGACCAAGGTCTCTGATCAAATCGTTGAGGTCTTTTTGGTTAGGGTAGTATGGCTTCCGCTCCTCATCTGCACATGGAGAGAAATCATGATCTTCAACATCTTCCTGGGTGTCTGACCTGCTGCTTTCTTCTGAAGGTGGTGTTGCTCTGTCTGGAGGTGTTGGTACAGGAAGTTCAGGGCAGTGTGGTACTGGGGCAATAGATGAAGGAATGTCAGGATACGTTACAGGCGTTGTATTTTTGCCAGTGCGACGTTTGGACGGGTCCACCATGCAGAAGTAGCAATTTGTTGAGTGATCAGTCGGTTCAAACTTGATGAAAATGGTCAATCTTTATTCCATGCAGTATCAAAGTACAAGAGTGTACTGAGGATTCAGCAGAGCAAGACTGATCACGCGGTAGCAGAGTAACACACAATATATACATTTGAACGTGGTGGTCCTTCCTAAGCTCCTCCTGTAATGGGTGTGGGGTGAAGTGTGAATACTGTCGTTATCAGAATCTGAATAGAGAATCAATTCACACCGGTCTGTCTAGGTCAATTCCCCTTTGTCTGTGATGGCTGTTGCCCACTTACTATGCAATCCCAACCAATTAGATCATGTCTCTCCGTCTCTCAGAAAGGGCTATAGTGGCCCTATATAACTGTAGTTATACAGCTACCTACAATTCTGTACAGTCCCAGAAAATTCTAGATAATTCTGGACAGTTCTAGAAACTTCTTGATAGTTCTCACAATTCCAGAAGCTTCTTAAGTATCTTGAAATATGGCGAATATCCTTAAAAATAGATCAATTTCAAAATATCATTGTGCTGACCACAAAAGCAAAGTTTACAGGGAATAATAACTTTTTCTATTCATTTAGGGTACAAACAATCAGGAAAACACACTTAACAACTGGGAACAAAATTTTTTTTGAAATTTGTTACATGGTGTAATTAAAGTTGTAATTTACAGAAAAAAGGAGACTGTTAGTTGAATATCTGACTCAGTGTTTCCACCTTACACTTCTACCCCTCTAACTAATCAGATTCAACACAGGAGACAAACATAAAGTACTGGAGTCACGATGGGCATTAGTGACATAAGAATCTGAAAAAAAAGAGTTTGCTTTCTTTGGCTGGGTGTTTTAACCTTAAATTAATTTCTTTTAAAAGTGATAAACAAACTGGCAGCGGTGGGATTTGAACCCACGCCTCCGAAGAGACTGGAGTCTTAATCCAGCGCCTTAGACCGCTCGGCCACGCTACGTGTTCTTATAAGACAGACAGGAGACAAATAGTGTTCTGAAGTAGGGAGGTCGGTGTGAGAGTGTGAAAGACTCATATTTTCAGGGCTTCTAAAAGAAAAATGAATTCTCACCATTTCATCTCTGGGACTCTACACATCACCTACTGTCTTGTTCAAAATAGTATCATTCACATGGAATAAATGTTCATTTAATGTTTTAAATGACATTAAAAATTATCTGTTGGTAATTTGAATCCACATCTCCAAAGGGACTAGAGCCTAAATCTAGGGCTTTATTATCGCTCAGCCACGCTAGCAGCTATTGTGAAGACTTTTTTTAAATCAGGTAAATACCATCAAGACATGAATATTGAGAAAATAAATAAGATGCATAAGGGCCACTCCAAACTAGAGCAGTCACCACTTTTTCTAGAAATTTGACATGGTGTCCACCACTCTGGATTTTTAATGAGCAGAAATCAAAGCAGATAAAGAGCTTAGAAAGCAGCGCTGCTAATTACTATAACTCTAATGTCCACCACTCTCATGTATGATAAATTCTGCTGCACAATCATAGAACTAAAGTCTGTTTTCAGACTGAATCTTTTTTTCTATCACTTTAAATTCTCTCTGTGGTTTAGTTTGTAAACTTGCTGCTTATTTGCTGTTATTTAAATATCAGTGATATGACAAGCCATGTGCACTGACTGTAGTCAGTTCTGATGTGGTGCTGTGGCTTAGTTGGTTAAAGCGCCTGTCTAGTAAACAGGAGATCCTGGGTTCGAATCCCAGCAGTACCTTGCTGTTTGCATGGTCAAAGTCTGGGCTCTGTGCTTACTTACTCACATGCCTTTAAGTTTGTACACAACACAGCACTCCAACACCATGCCCTGTGCCTTCAGACCTGAGTCACTGAATGGACAGGTGCATTTGATCATGTTACCAATAAAGCTGCCAACCTAAAGTGGCACAGAGCGCAATTTACATGTTTCGTCTGAAGCCTGTTGAAAAATGTTTATATAGACACAATACAGAGAAGAATTGTTTTGGTTTTTTGTTTGAACTCTAAAACGCTATGCTCAGTGAAAGAATAGGGTTAGGGTTCCAACTTAGTTTTAGTTTCTGTGCATCATGGAGTATAATATATATCACTTAAAATGATGCACATATTGAACTTAAAAACAAACTGATACTTTACTGATGAAATAACTCTGCTGTATCAAAATCAAAGATCTTTTAACATGTTTTTTTCTTAATTGTAATTATTTGGCATAACTTGACATCTTTTGTCTCTGCAGTCCATAATTCAATTACAATAAATACTCACTTTAGACAAACTAAATCTAAAGACACAGGACCAGTTGATTGGTTGAAAATAAAGTTAATTTTTTTAAAAGAGCTTGCCATGACCCCGTTTTCGACAGGAGTTGCTGCAAACCACAACACAGAGTACTAACCACTATTTGTACACGGAAAAACACTATGCACCTTAAAGCGCAGTTTTCCTAAAACTATATATATATATTATCTATATATATATATATATATATATATATATATATATATATATATATATGTATAAATATATATATGTATATATATATATCATATTATATATACTATATATATATTAGATATATATATATATATATATATATGTCACGAGCACTTGCTGCACCTGTCCCTCGTTTTCGGTTTTTCTCGATTATCTCACTTGGGTGATTGGTTGGGTTGTCACGTGTTTTAGTTGATTTTCTTTAATCTGTTTTTTTAACCCCTCCCTACTGAGCACGTCTTGTTTTGGCGGTTTATACCCAACCGTTAAGTGTTCTGTTTTTGTTATACCCCGTTCTGTTGTGTGCTTCGGGCACCATCTTTAATGAAATTCTGTTTGGTTTTTATCCCGGTGTTCCAGTGGCCTCCTTTCGCATTTTCCGCCACGGTGTGTGTCCGCTGCCGTTGACGTTTCCGCGCAGGTCACCATCGTGGAGCGTCTCCCTCCGTCAGACCAGCAGACGCTGCGGTTTACGCGTACGCCGGATCCCGGCGAAACGACGCTCACCAATGCGCGAGCGGTGTCCCGCCGTTGTCCGCGGACCCGCTCACTCTGGCGGGGATTAAGGACAGGATGATGAACCAATATATATATAGTTATACTCCACGCAATGGTTGCTGAAGTCCATGGCAAATCCATAATTTTGGGTTTCAAGGATGCCATAGCCCTTCAAATGACTTTGATGAAAAATCAGTGCTTTCCAATGTTTTCCAAATTCTTATTTTGCCGTGACAATCTGAAAAATTCAACCTTTACACCAGCAAGTAACCTCAAAAATTTTTTTTTACCAGGAGTTAACCCGGGCGAAATCGGGGAACCCCAACCCCCCAAACAAAAGGCGCATTTTTACCCAACCTTCCTCATCAGTAGAGGGGTTTCCGGGGATCGCTTTTCCCCCAAAAAATCACCGTGCTGCCCGGGAAATAAACTCCCCTTATCACATAATATTACACCCACAATAATAAAACCAAATCTACAATTTAAAAGTTTAAACACTTGCGATCACACTTCTCGTTAGTAAAAGGGGGACGGGTATTTTCCCCCTTTGTATGCGGGAAAAACCGGGTTTTTAAAATTCCCCCGATGGGGTTAAAAGTTTTATTTTTCTTGTTTAAAACCCTCACCACTGTTTTGCTTTTACATTTACTTTAAACTTTACATTTATTTCTTTGGGCGGGGCCCTTTTTTACCCAAAGGCCTTCCAAAAAAACACCACAAGTCAGAAGCCAGGGAGAAACCCAAACTATCTGTAATTTTAACCAAACTTTTTACTTTTTAACATTTGTCTTTGCAGCCCTTTTTTACCCAAAACGATTTACAAATGGAACACCACAAGTCAAGCCAGGGAGAAAAAAAAATATACGGGGTAAGTTCATCAACCTGATTGTTTTTTTCCCAAACTGCCCCCCCCCCCCCTTTTTTTTTTTTTTTTTTTTTTATTTTTTTTTTTTTTTTTTTATTTTTTTTTTTTTTTTTTTTTTTTTTTTTTTTTTTTTTTTATAACGGGTTTTTTGGGAAAAATAGTTTGCGTCTTTTTTAAGTTGGGGTTTTTTTCTTAAAACTTTTTTAAAGATTCTGCCTTACGGACAGATTGGGAAGATCTTTTCCCCCCATTTTGGGGGGAACGCCAAAAAGAATGAAAAATTACTCCTCGGTGGGGGGGAATCGCCGGGCGACAATCTTTAAATTTGGAGCGAAGTAAACGGTCGGAGGGGTATTTTGAAAAGATAGGTAAAGGGTTAAGAGGGGGAAAAAATCCAGAAATTGGTTTTCTGTACCCAGAGTCAGCGACTTGAAATTGAATGCGAGCCTACGGGAAAAGCCAATGGGGGAAGTGGGAGTAAGGGAAAAGTGACGTTATTTTCGCTTGGGCTATTAAACACGAGTCGGGCTGCAGAGTTTTAAATTTAAATTGAAGAGGTTAATGGGGGAAATTTTGGATCCCGGGCCCGAATTTCCCTTACAAAAATCAAGCCGGATAAGCCCAGGGCTTGAACGGCGGTTTGGGTAGCAGGGTTCATTTCAAAAAAAGGGTCGATTTCCTTATTTTATAAAAAAGGAATCTACAAAAAACGGGGGTTTTTTGATCACATGATCAAGATTTTTAAGGTGGGAGTCTTAGTAAAACCCAAAGGTTTTCCGGACCATCAGTTTGGGGAATTGGGGGCCACCCAATTTTGGGAAAGGGTCGGTTGTGAGGGTTGGGGGTTTTAGCCAGGGAAAATTAAAAGCTCTGTTTTTTCTAATTTTAAATTTGAGAAGACGGGCCTTCTCCAACAATATGTCGGAAGTTCCCCCAATAATATTTCGATTTGAGAGGGTTTGGTGTCTTTCCGGGGGCAAAAACAGATGAATTTGGGGAGTGTCACCCGCAAGCAGGGGTAGAAAAAAACCCATGCGCCTGGATGACGGTCCCTTGATGTCAGTAAAGAAGAAGAGGAGAGGCCAAAGTACAGACCCCTGAGGAAACCCCCAGTGCGTATTTGGGTGAAAAGTGGAGATCTCCCCATTCCTGCCCTTTGAAGGTCCTTCCTGTGAGATAGGTTTCGGAACCTTTCCCAAGTGTGGGTTTCAGAAAACCCTAATTCGCTAGATGGCCCTTAAACTGATGATTTACTGTATCAAAAGCTGCCAAAAGGTCAAACCAAATGAGGATCGAGGATTGGATTTGCTTTGGCAGTTTTAATTGAGTCAATCCGGGAGAGAAATTTGCTTTTTCCTCCGTGGAGTGACCACATCAAAAACCCCGGATTGTTTGGGGATCGGGAGATTATTCTGATTAAAAAATTTTGGAGCCCTGTGTGGATACCACCCGTTTCAAGTTTTTGTTATTCTTTTTTTAACCCTTTAATTGTTATTCGAAGCTGCGCCCCCCCCCCCTTTTTTTTTTATTTTTTTTTTTTTTTTTTTATAACAGGTAGGGGGGTAAATAATGCTTTTTAAAAGTATTTTCCCTTAAAACTGTTTAAAAGATTCTGCCTTACGGACAGAGTTGGGGAAATCGTGCCCCCCCTTTTGCAGTGGTGAACGCCACAAATGAAATTAGTTTCCTCGGTGAGGTGGAATCGCCGGGCACTCATCATTTGGAGGGGAAGGGGAAACGAGTGGGATTTGTTTTTTGGGAAAAGATAATTTGAAGGTAAGAGGGGGGGAAGATCCAAAAAAGGGTTTTCTGTTTTGGCCGACCCGCGCTTGTACTGAGGCAGCAGCTCCGGGAACCCAAATTGGAGGGAAGTGAGTAATGGAGTGACTGATTTCGTTTTGGGCGGGTTAAAACCCACGAGTCGGGGGGCAGAGTTTTAAATTATTTTGAAGGGGGTTTTTTGATGGGGGAATTTGGGATACCGGAAAGAAGTATGGGGCTTGACTAGGGCTTAAAAAGCATTTGGGTAGCAGTTCAGTCAAAAAGGGTCTGTTTCTTTTTATGTTATAAAGGAAACCCTACAAGAACGGGGGGTTTTGACCCCTTTTTGTCAAGAGTTTAATAGGAGTCTATAGTGAAACCCGGGTTTTCCGGACCGAATCTTTGGGGAGATTGTGGAGCCATCATTTTGGGGGGTCATTTGTGATGGATTGAGGGGTTTAGCGGGGAAAAGGGAAAGCCTGTTTTTTCAAAGTTTAATTTGAGAGGGAGGGGCCCTTCATCCAGACAGATATTTGGGAAAGGGGGCATGCAGAACCCGTTTTGGGGAGATGGTGGTTCCCATCGGGGGCAAAAGACAGTAAAAGTTGATTGCCCCACATAGCAGTGGTAAAAAAAACCCATGCGCCTGGATGACTGGGCTCAGTGATGCCCATGTAAAGAGAAAAAGGAAAAGGACCAAGTACAGAGCCCGAGGCACGCCATTGCGTATTTGGGTTTGAGATTTAAAGGATCTCCCCTTTCCCAAATGAAAACTTTAAAGGGTTTCCTTCCTGGAGTTTGGGATCGGAACCATTAAATTTCGTACAAAAAAGCCTAATTCGCTAAAGGGGAAGTAGAATCGATGTTTTTACTTTATCAAAAGTTTGCCGAAAGGTCTAACAAAATGAGCCCGGGGATTGAGATTTGGCTTTGGCAGATTTAAGTGAGTCAATCCAAAAAGTAATGCGGGTCCCCGGGGAGTGACCACATCAAAAAACCCGGGGTTGATTGGGATCGAGTTTATTCTGATTAAAAAATTTTTGGAAAGACCTTTTGGGGATACCACCCTTTTCAAGTTTTTTTAGCGGGAAAAAGGAAAAAGAAAACAGGTCTGTAGCTCTCGCCCAAAATTTTGGGGTTTTAAGCGTGGTTTTTTTGAGTGGGGGGTTTTGAACTATGGCTTTTTTTAAAAAAATTTTTAAAAGTCCCTGACTTTGGGGAAGGAGTTAAGAGGTGTGGGGAGACCCTGGTGTGATGGAGGAGGAAATGGATTGAAAAAGGTGGGATGGGTTTGAAATCGGGGGGCAATTAGTTGGGTTACTGGCAAGAAGTTTTTTGGGGAGATTTTCCAGTTTCCCTGTGACGGGGGGAGAAGGGGAAGGGGGTTTTGGATGGCGGGAATTGTGTGAGTTGTAGTGCTTGAAAGGTGGGGATGAAAGATTTTCTGATGCCCCAATTTTTCTGTAAAAAAAGTTTCCAAAGACATCAGTGACAGAGAATTTGTTGGGAAGGGTGAAGAGGGAGGAGTTATGGGATTTTAAAAGTCTTGAATAAGGTTTGGGGGGCACCCTGAGATCCCATTTTTTCCCCCTGGACGGAAAAACAAGGATTTGGGCCGCATTTACATCCTTGGAGAAAGGGGGCAAGTAAAATTTGGAAAGTTTTTAAGTCTGAAGACAGCCCCGGACTTGCGCCACTTTCTTTTTTTTGGAAAGAACGGGGCGAAGTACGTTGTTTTCCAAAGCGTCCCCGGTGACCCGGGGGGATTTGGTTGGAGCCCTATGGGGTTTTTCCTGGTGGTTTGGCCCAACCTGATAAAGACATGAACCCAAAGGGTTTAAAGCAAAAATGTGCTTAAATGCGTGTTGGCCCAAGGTTTAAGAAATTTTACGGGGGATGCTGGAAAAGGAAGGCTTTTTCCTTTAAACAAAACCCCCTGGGTCGGGTGGTGCCTCTTTTGGGGGAAACTTGGCTAGCTCAGTTTTTGTGGTGCCTGATCCTCTTTTTTTCATTGCCCAGGTTTTTCCAACCCAAATTCTTTTTCTTCTCCTCTTTCCCTTTTTTGTATCAATGATTATTTACAGTATTTTTTTAATATTTAAAAAATTTTTTCCCCTACATCCATTTTTTTAACTCCCCTCACCCAATGTCTTTTTAGATTTGGGGGACCCCAAAAAAGACCCTAAAAAAAAAAGGGCTCACAGACCCCAAAGAGAACCCCCCTAAAATCAAACCGGGAAATGTTTTTTTCAAGAGGGGGTTCTACTATATTTTTTAAAACTTAAAATATCTTTTTTTCTGTTTTTTCCCCTTGTTTGTGTTAAAGGGTGGTTTTTTTTGGGGGTAGTTTAAAGGGGACTCGGCTTTTAAATGATCGGTATTCACAAAAAATTGATTTAAAAAAAATAAACACCCGGATCACTTAAAATTTAGGGAAATTGTTTGTTAACATTGCATGAAAGGGGCTTTTTCTTTGGGGCAGTTTCACGGGTGACTTTAAATACCTTTTTTTCCCCTTTTGTTCTGTAAAGCATCTCTAAACCTTGATAATTCCCCTTTAACCAATTTATTCTGAACTAACACTTTGTTTAGGACATTCTTTTGTCTCAAATGGCTTTACAGTTTCTTATATTAGTGCACTATCTAGTGTGTGAAACACAGGATGGAAAGTCACAGGTAGTGAACCTTTTTAAATATAGAATGTGTATTACCTTAGTCCAGCTTGTGTCCTTCTTCTTTGTCAAAACTAACAGCACTGTAACTGAAGATGTATGACTGCTGCCCTCTTGAGGTGAGAAATTACATTTATATTTCACCATAGAATTGAATGAAATAAATGTTAAAATGTTAAAAGTTAAAAGTTAAATAAATGACATTAATTAAAATGTACATAAAATCTATGCACTATGTAACAACATGAACAGCAAATTATTAATATTATTAACATATGTTTTAAAAATAAACTAATTTCATCTCTATATTAAGTTCAAACAAGGGCGGCATGGTGGGTTAATGTTAAGCACGTACACCTCTCAGCGCTAGGGATTCCTGGGTCCAAATCACCAGTCTGGGTGGCCGTTTTCATATTCTTCACTGGGTCCACGGGGGTTTCCTCCTGCCGTCCCCAAACATGGAAATCAAGGTCAGTTTGTGCTACACAGTTCTTTTAATCTGATCTCTACTGTCATAAGTTTAGATCCATGTTCACATCATTAGCTCTTTTTGGGGACCATGATTAGAACATTGTAAAGCTGCTTTCAGACAATGCACTGTTATAAAACGTGTTCTGTAAAGACACCTGAACTAAAACTCTTTGGCATGTTCTCCTGAATGAATGACTGCAGTAAACACAAGTGCAGGAACATGAGGCTTTTATAAAATCATTTTTCAATAGTAACAGAGCAGAGGTTTCCAAAGAGCTTGATCAAAAACAGAGAGGAACAGACAAGTTACAAAAAGAGTAAGAACATGATTTAATTCTTAAACAGAAACAGGATCAAAATCAGATCAAAGCAGTTTTACAGAACCCCAGGACTTTGATTCTCACTGTGGCTCTGAGAGACCTAATGTAGCTTTAAGTTTTCTTATTACACAACATTTAAAGTTTATAGAAAAAAGATTATCCATCCATCAATCCTTCATCTGCCGCTAGTCCAGGTCCAGGGAGCAAAGAAGCCCAGACATCCCTATCTCCAGCTACCTCTTCCAGTGCTTCAGGAGGCACACCGAGGCGTTTTAAGTTTTAAACAGTTTTAAGTTTTAAACATTAACAGGATCAGAATAGATAAGAAAAAAAAACAGTTAGTCAGATAATAAGTTATGATCACTTTAAAAAGGCCATTAAGACTTGTAACACTGTATGTACTGTCACCATACAGTAGTTCACTTATTTATTCAATGACATATCATTAAGAGATAAGTTCAGGTTTTAGAGTAGAAAACACTTATGTCATTAAATTTTCACATTTATTCCGATCGTGCTTTTTGAATGAGTTTATGCTTCTTATGAACTCAACTCAAACTGATCTCTTAGAATAATCTCACTAGATTTTAAATGTGTTTTTTATGTTAATGATAAATGCTTAAAGGCATGAATGGGGATTAAACCCATGATCTTTGGTTTACGAGGGCAACGCCTTACCACTTGGCCACCATGCCCTCACTGTGTACCACTTAATAATGAGAATCCTGATGAGAAGTATAATGTTTGTGCTGATGGGAAACAGGGAGTGTAACAGTTCACCACATTGAATCAGCTGAAAGAAACTTCTGCAGCATATTGAGAAACCTAATGTTTAGCAAGTTATGTTTTATTATACTTTAGTGCACAGAGACTTTAGGATTTTATCCAGATGGAAGTTCAGGGTGAGTCATTATTGAGAGCTTTTACATGAAAAAAATAACAAATGAAGCAGAAGATTTTAAATAAAATGAAAAATTGCACCAAATGAAATGATATTCATAAGGGTTATTGAAGAGTCATTGTCCCCACAGAACATGAAATTAATTTCTACACAGCGAGGATATTTCTATTTGAAGGAACACTTTCTTTAACATCCTGCTTCCAGATGAAATTGTAATGAAGTTGGCTCATTGTGGAGGTTTTTTTTGCTCCCAAGTCTTTGAAGCAGATTTATTTCAATTTGAAAGTGCACCTTTAAACAAAGATAATTAAGATAATAAAGACCTGAAACATAATGCTTAATAAACATATGTATAGAGTCGACCCAGAAATTTAAACCTGTACCTCTAACAACTAAACAAAGATCATCACAAGAAAATAAAAATCACCACAGGACTTGGTATTTCTTTTAATTATCTTTAATGTAAATAAGTTAAAAAATCCAAGGTGAAATATTTTCAGAAGGTGCAATTTCCTGGTTGGTTGTTGGACCAAATTGATTAATGAAAAGAAAATGTGACAGACTTTTTGAACTGTTAAAGAATTTTTCTGTTGTGCTGCAAAAAAATCCATCCATCCATCACCTTCTGCTTTATCCTCTATACCAGGATTCTGACCACTATGATTTCAGAAATGCACAGCAGGGTATCACTGATGATGTCAAGTGAAACGTCTTCAGGGCACTGGATGATAAACCCAGGAATTTTTTTGCCAATCTATAATGGGCATAAAAATCTCAAGGTCTCAGAGACCTCTATCATGGGGCAATTTGGAGAATTTTATTTTTTAAATGTTTTGGACTGTGGGAGGAAACCAGAGAAGCCAGGGTTATGGACAGGGGAGAACGTTGAAACCCACCAACATTGATTAAGTTACACAGTGTCCCTAGCGCTGAGAGGCAAATGTGCTAACCACTAAGCCAACGTGCCGCCCACCCAAAAAAACATGACTCAGTAAAACAGTGAAGACAACTAAGTGAAAATAAAGGAAAGCATGTCTTGGCATTAGTTAAGGCCGAGTGGTTAAGGCGATGGGCTTGATATTCATTGTGATTTCCTCTCGCAGATTCAAATCCTGCTGATTATGATCTCACTGGATAAAGCTAGTGATCTTTTTAAAGGATTATAGAAGTAACGTTGTCCTGACAGAACATGATTAAACTCATGCACTTCAAGGTTATCTTCTTACCATCACACATCATTCATTCATTCATTCATTCATTCATTCAGCAGAGAGTAAATGAATAAACATCCAGAATGTTTCTACCTCTTCTTCTGGTATTTCTACATGTCTTTAACTAAGACTCAGGCTCCGACCCCTCATTTCTACTTCCATATATAATTGTGCTGAATGTCTCATTGTGTATGTTTCTGTTTGTGTTGTGCGTCTTAAAAGCAGATCTGTTAATCAAATAAAATTAATTAAGATTTGACTTTGTCTCTTTGTCCTAGGCACCTGTTACATAGGATTATCAGCCTTTTATGTAATTAAAAAGTATTAAATTATAAAAATCTCAAATAGAATAAATATATTGTGAAATCATGTGATGAAGTGTACAGATAAAAAATGTCAAAGGGCAGGGTGTTGACTAGTTTCTGCAAATAATTTAAAAATATTTTAATCTAAATACATTATTTAAGAATCACTTTGTATCTCCAAACTCTCATCCAATGAACTACACTTCTGGATTCCTCTGAGAGAAAATAACAAAAACAATGATAATATGTAACAAGAGATGAAGTTTATAACATTTATTACAGGATTCACTTCTCTTACAATTTCAGCACATCATACATCATCTAAGTAATAACAGCAACATAAAATAAACTAATAATACTACAGTATAACTGATGATTCACTACATGGGTATTTCATTAAAACAATAAGGCACAAGATGGGGTGCATTACTGTAAATAATTCACAGAAAAGAAGTGTTGTTGAGACATTTATGATAAATTAAACGAGTAGTTTCGGTCGTTGTCTGATTGGCTAAGTCGTTTGTACAGCATTAACATAATTGATAATAATGCACACGTCTGACCGCTTGACAACGGAAACGTGTTGCAGAAAACCAGTTTATTAACAATTTTTCTTTCAGTAAATGCATTTATTTACTATATTTTATTATAGTGTGTTTGTAAAAACACTTCTTGTCCCTGTGGTTTATTCACAATAATGTACGCCCTCTCATGCCTTTTTGCTTTATTATGCACAAGCTTGGGTGCATATACATGTAACATTATGTGATCAAATTAAATGACTTGGCCTTTAACACCACCATTCAGTATTATTAAGAAATGTTAATTTATCCTCAATCAACACTATTATTAATACAGGAATATGGTTTTTCCTGTGTGAATGCGCTGGTCAGTTTTAAAAACATACCCTGTTTTAAAAACTGCTTATATGAATAAATGTAAAATATGGTTTTTCTCTCCTGTGTCGAATGCTCAAGAGTGTAAATCTGGCAATAGTAACACAACAGCACAACTCAGCGTTATCCTGAGTGCAGGAATATGGATTCTCTCTGTGTGAATGCGCTGGTGACATTTTGATGACTTCTCTTGACTAAAACGTCTTCAAACACTGTGAATACAGGAATATGGTTTCTATCCTGTGTGAATGCGCTGATGACGTTTTAGATGACCCTGTTCAGTAAAACTCTTCCCACACTGTGAGCAGAAATATGGTTTCTCTCCTGTGTGAATGCGCTGGTGAAGTTTTAGAGTACTCTGCACAGTAAAACTCTTCCCACACTGTGAGCAGAAATATGGTTTCTCTCCTGTGTGAATGCGCTGGTGAAGTTTTAGATTACTCTGTTTAGAAAAACTCTTCCCACACTGTGAACAAGAATATGGTTTCTCTCCTGTGTGAATGCGCTGGTGACTTTTTAGATGACTCTGCACAGTAAAACTCTTCCCACACTGTGAGCAGGAATATGGTTTCTCTCCTGTGTGAATGCGCTGATGACTTTTTAGATTACTATGCACAGTAAAACTCTTCCCACACTGTGAGCAGGAATATGGTTTCTCTCCTGTGTGAATGCGCTGATGACTTTTTAGAGTACTCTGCACAGTAAAACTCTTCCCACACTGTGAGCAGGAATATGGTTTCTCTCCTGTGTGAATGCGCTGATGACTTTTTAGATGACTCCACTGAGTAAAATTCTTCCCACACTGTGAGCAGGAATATGGTTTCTCTCCTGTGTGAATGCGCTGATGACTTTTTAGATGACTCCACTGAGTAAAATTCTTCCCACACTGTGAGCAGGAATATGGTTTCTCTCCTGTGTGAATGCGCTGATGACGTTTTAGACTAATCTCTTGAGTAAAACTCTTCCCACACTGTGAGCAGGAATATGGTTTCTCTCCTGTGTGAATGCGCTGATGTGTTTTAAGACCAGATTGAGTTGTAAAGATTTTTCCACACTGCACACAGAAAAAGTTTTTTGCTTTGATGGACATACACTGGTGTTTTTTGAGTTCAGTCATTTTGGTAAAATTTTCATCACAACTTAAGCAGTTAATTTTCTTCTTGGTCATGTCTTTGTGAGAATGCAGCGAGGTCATGAAGGGTTCCGCTTCTGTTTAGAGAACAATTTGTAAAAGTCAGACAACTAATTCAGTAATTAAACATGTAAACAATATATGAAAATAACTAACCAACAAGTCCTTGGTTTGTATAACTAGGGTGTGTCTAGGATAGACAAAATAACAAACCCTATGATAGACAGAATAGGTGTGTTAACGAGAGTGTAATCACAAAACCTGAAAGAAGAAAGAGTGTAGAAAGTGCACAAAGAGGTATGGTGAACTACACGGGACGACTGAAGGCTGGGAACCAGACTGAGAACAATGAGGGCTGGGAGGACAGTCAAGGTATTAGTATACACTGGAGGAAACAACGTTAGTTCACCAAAACAGAGCGTATTAGTAGAAAGCTTGGAACCATTAGTAAGTAGAGTGAACGAAGACACACGGACGCCCTCAGGTGGTGGCGCGCCAGCGGAGCAGGCTAGGGCGAGCGCGAACTCCGCCCCACCCGGCCGAAGCCGAACCACCTGAGTGGACGGACAGAGATCGCTCCCGGGACGCAGGACACTAAGGACAGGATGAACACTGAAAACAGAAAGAGATTCAGACAGACACCAGGGAGCGATCACAGTTAAAAACAAGACGTTCACTCATACAACGACAAATACTGATCTATACACGGAGGTGAGAACGCAGATGCTAACACACAGCTAACATAAACAGACACGCACTCACCGAGACCAGACGCACCACGAGACACAAAAGCAGACAGATAGCAAGTCAAAAAATCGCTCGGCATGTATGATAAATCAGGGACAATACTTCGCGATCTGTCCCGTGCGAAGACAGAGCTTAAATAGAAGAAACGACCCATCAAACAAATTAGCCTCACCTGGTGCCGAAGCGAAGCGGAAACTAGAAGGCGGGGCTAAGAGCGCGAGTGACAGATCGTGCAGGAGAGGCAGACGCAGAGCCCGGATTTCTTACATAGCCCCCCCCCGAAGAGGTCCGTCAAGGGGCACCACCGGGGCCAACAGGAGACGACCTACGGGGGAACTCACTCGGGGAGGGTCGGACGAAAACGGGGTGCTGCGGGTGGCTCTGCCCGGGACAGGAGAGGGACCGAGGTGATGGGTCAGACTCAGGACGTGGTCTGGTGCGGGGACGACCCCTGGGCCTACGGGGCGGAGGTATCGGAAGACCGTTGTCCTGATTGCACAGCCCACAGGGCAAGGTTTGGCTGGTACTGGGGGGAGCAGAGGCAGGGTTGAGGGATCTCTGGCGGCGGGCGACCCCTAGGTCTGCTGGGAAGGGAGCCCGGGGTGCCTGCCTCTGCAGAGCCGGTGTGCGAGGGGGTCTTCCTCTGGGACGAGGCGCGGGACGGGTCAGGGTGAGTCAGGTGATACTGGTCAAGTAGCGTCCTGTCCGTATGTCCGTCCGTCTAGTCCATGACCTTTCTTCGGGACCGTACCCCTCCCAGTCGACAAGGTATTCCAGTCCTGAGTCCGTCCGGCGGGAGTCAAGGATTTGGTTGACAGTGTACGTGGGGCGGTCATGGGGCAGTTCTTGAGAGATGCGCTGATGTGGTTCATTATCCAGGGGACCGGGTTTGAGGGTTTGAGGAGGAGACGTGGAAATAAAAGGAGAGATTCTCAGTCGGGGAGGTAGTCCTAATGTCACCGTCACGTCGTTGACTCTCTTAACTATGGGGTACGGTCCAATGTACTTGGCACCCAGCTTCTTGCTGCCGGGTACCCGAAGGTCCTCTAGTGGAGAGCCAGACCTGATCTCCCACTTGGTAGGAGGGACCCTCACTCCTCCTGCGGTCAGCAAACCGCTTGGTCCTGGCGTTGCTTTCCGTAATCCTCTGGTGGACATTTCCCAGACCTCTTCGCTCCTGCGGAACCAGTCGTCGACAGCCGGTGCGTTGGATGGAGTGGGGTCCCAAGGAGCAAAAGGGGGTTGGAAACCCCAGGAGAACATTGGAAGGGGGTGATTCCCCCGTGCTGGAGCTCCTGAGTGAATTTTGGGCTATTTCTGCCCAAGGGAGGAAGGTTGCCCAGTCATTCTGGTGGCTCTGGCAGTATGTTCTAAGGAACTTGGCCAGCTCTTGGTTCGCCCGTTCGCACTGCCCGTTGCTTTCAGGATGGTAGCCGGATGTGAGGCTTATGGAGGCTACACCCAGCTTCTTGACGAAGGCCTCCCAGACGGCAGATGTGAACTGTGGACCCCGGTCCGACACAATATCCTCCGGGAGGCCGAAATGACGGAACACCTCGGTGAACAGGGCCTCGGCCGTCTGGAAGGCTGAGGGCAGTGCGGGCAGGGCGATGAACTTAACCCCCTTGGAGAAGCGGTCGAACGATTGTCAGGCATGGTGGTGTTGCCCTCTGATACTGGTAGGTCCGTCACAAATCCGAGGGCGATGTGACTCCAAGGGCGTTGGGGGACCGGGAGCGGGTTCAGTTTTCCTGCTGGGAGCTGGCGTGGGGTTTTGGTGGCAGCGCAGGTGGCGCATGACGCGACGTCTCGGGCTACGTCGGTCCTCATGGAATGGCCCGCCAGTATTTCTCTTGGAGCCTCTCAACAGTGCGATTTGCCACCACCTTGGTGTCCCGAGCTGAGGTTAGTAATGTGCCCAGGCTTTTATTTCTTGGCGAAACTGGTTGGGTACAAACAGTTTGACCGTAGGGTGGTTTCTCTCAGGCGGGCCTCCGTGTTCTGCCTTGTTTGCGGGCCCGGATCCGTTCATCCAAATTGCCAGGAGATGGAGTGAACAAATACTCGGGTAGGCAGTATGGTTTTCACTGGTGGTGCTGCCTTCTCCTGGTCTTCGTACCGTCTAGACAGGATGTCTGCCTTCGCATTCTCTTTCCCTGGTCGGTACGTCACTGAAAACTGGAAACGATTGAAAAAGAGGGACCACCTGGCTTGTCGGGCGTTGAGTCTCCGTGCACATTTTAAATACTCAAGGTTGCGGTGGTCCGTGATGACCTGGACTGGGAATTTTGCGCCCATAAGCCAATGCCGCCACTCCTCGAACGCCAGTTTAATGGCCAACAATTCTCTGTCCCCCACGTGATAGTTTTGTTCAGCGGGGGAGAGTTTCCTCGAGAAGTAGGCGACGGGGTGCAGTCTAGGAGGCGTACCTTGACGCTGCGATAGAACGCCTCCGACCCCCAGGGAAGATGCGTCCACTTCTACCACGAAAGGGGAGTCTGGATCAGGGTGCGCGAGCACCGGCGCCGTGGTGAATGCCCCCTTCAGCCTCTCGAAAGCGTGCTGCGCTCTGTCCGACCACGTGAGTCTCCTGGGTTTTCCCTTGAGAAGGAAACGATTGAAAAGACTTTCAATCGTTTCGGAGAATTTCAGGAGGAATTCCTCGCAAGCATCAGGATCCCCGGCATAGCACGGTGGCTCCGGGATGGGGATGGGCGTCGTGCTAACTCCTGTCGTGGAGGAGGACGCACCAGCAGCGCCCGTGGTGGCCCCTGTGGACCATGGGGCGACCTGAGGAGACAGGTTAGTTGTAGAGCTGCTGGGGTCATGTATAATTGTCACAAATAGTCTGTAAGGAGAGTTCTGGAGACGTGGATGCAGAACAACAGTTATTTATTGAAATGCAAGGCAGAGGTAGGGTAGTGCAGGAGGAGGATGGTGCGAGGAGGATGTTGCCCGCTGGACCCAGGGCTGCTTGGCAATTATTCTAATTGATGCTAGTGAAAATATGTTATTACAATATGTAATAAATTGGAACATATTCAGGAAAAAGTTGGGACAATATGAAAAATGCAAATAAATTACTTAAATATGAATTACGAATGAACCCAAGATTTTTTATTTTTTGTCTAATCAATTCATTTAATTTGCTTATTAATTCCTGCATTTCAGTCCTACAACACATTCTAAACAAAATTGGCACCGGTGCAATTCAGGGCTAAATAAGGTCCAACGTGGTTACATAACAATTGGTCTCTTTGATTTTACCTGAATCAATATAAATTATTTGACAACATCAATAACAAATCATGGAAATAAAACAAAAATGTATGTGAATGTTTTATGCATATGTGTATTAACCTTTAATTACAATTATTTGAAATATATTTTTTATATTTATTTGTGTTTTTGATTTCAAACTGATGCTACAATAAGTGAAAATTGTTAATTTGGTCATAACACATACAATAAATACAAATTTAGGAATGTAGCAAACATGTTTTTGTCCTATTATGTCTGAGTTAGTTGTATGTAGGTTAATGAGTACTAATGTGTTAATGTGTTAAAGTCATCTTCTCAGTAACAGTAAGAATTTTAGAGTAAACCTTTTTCTTTTCATACATTAAAAGATTCAACTGGACACAGCACCTGGAGAAATTTTAGTCAACTTAAACTCTATTCCAAATCAAGGGAACATGTTTTTTTTCCCCAACATTCAATATGTAATAAATTAGAACATATTTAAGAAAAAGTTGGGACAATATAAAAAATGCAAATACATTTGCAGTGTTACTTAAATATGAATTAAGAATGAACCCAGGATTTTTATGTTTTGTTGAATTAATTTCATTTAATTTACTTATTAATTCCTGCATTTCAGTCCTACAACACATTCTAAAAGGGCTAAATATAAGGTTTGAAAATGATGTAAAGTTCAGAAAGGATTGTAATCATGATTTGGATTTTAAAAAGCTGCATGAGAAGAAAATAGTGGTAATTCAGTGGTTAGGTTGTTGGGCTATCAGTCTGAAGGTTTCTATCCCAATTCGAACAATAGGGACCGTAGTGCAAGGTATCATGGCTGGCTCTATACTCAGATGCCGACCAAGTATTTGGTTAATAGCTAAATGATCAATTATAAGTACAAAGATGAGCAGAAGATCTGCAGCTTGCCAAATTTTTTACTTTTTAAATATACGAAAACTATTTAAACAATTTACACAAGTTCAGTGCAGTCACAGCTGATACTGCCTCTCAAAAAAACACTTACACACAAATGATCAATCAGTGCTCTTATTTAAATTGATTTCAGTCTGTCTCTGAAAAATATAATTAGTTTAACTTGGAAGTTATACTTTACCTCAACAAATATCACTTACCACAGAAATAGAAAGGTTAGAGCTCCTTTAGGGGTTTAATTGTGACAGTAAACACATCTAACAACTAATTTGTTATATGTAATACTTAAAATTTCCTAAATTGATTAATTGAAAATAAAATCCTATTTTAATCATTACTTACCTTTATCCTTTGTGTCCTAACATGAAGTTGTTTGCAGTTTAGTCTGAGGAGCAAGGCCCATGTGATGGCTTTATAAATGTTTCAAATTAGTCAACCATTTGGAGCAATTCACAGCCCCACCCACACTCTCATTTAACAATAGAACTGAGAATTCCTCATAATTTCAGCTGAAAGCCTTTTTGCCCTTTTCATAGGTATAAGCATAAAACATTCCATAGTAACTGAGAATGGTTGGATTAAAATTGGTTTGAAAGGAATACATGTGTTGGAGAATTAACATTCTTGTGTACAGTTGGATTTTTATGATGTTTTAAAAAAAAATTGTTAATAAAACATTGCATTATTATACAAAAAGGAAAGAGCTCAATTATACTGACAATAATCTACCCCAACTTTGAAAAGATATCCCAAAGTTTGCAAGTCAGTTCAGTTTGGTTCAGTGTAAATCTAAGCATATTGCAAAAATGTATTGAAAATCAATAAATGTTGCTCTAACTTCTTAGCACTTATAGTTAAATATAAATATTGTTGTCTGCAGTTGATGAAAGTTTCAGAGATGCTTTACAGAACAAAGGAAACTAATTGCATTCAAAGTCACTTCAAACTAACCCAAACTAATAGCACTTGCCACAGAAATACACAGGTTAGAGCTACTTTAGTGTTTTAATTGTGACAGTAAACACATCCAAGTACTTATTTATGATAAAATACTATAAATTTAGTTTCCAAACCTGATTAATTGAAAATAATGTTATTTTCTAATTATAACTTACCTTATCTTTTGTGTCCTAAAAAAGATGTTGTTGACCGTTTAGTCTATGGAGCATAGCTTGTGTGATGGCTTCATAAATTTTCCAAAGTAGCCAACCATTTGGAGCAATTTACAGCCCCACCCACACTATCATTTGACAATAGAACTGAGAAGTCTTCAAAATTAGCATAGAATATTCCAGATCAACTGGGACTGGTTGGATTGAAATTGTTTTAAAAGGAGTTTATGTCTTGAAGCATTAGCATTCTAATGTCTCATAAATATTGTTGTCTGCATCAGGAATGCTTTACAGAACAAAGGAAACTAATTGTAGTCAAAGTCACAGCTGATACTGCCTGAAGAGAAAAACACTTACATGCAATGTATCAATCAGTGCTCAGAGTTTTCTGAAAAAAAATCTTATTTTGTAGATTTCCTCTCTGTATCTCAAGTCACTTAAAAATGCCACCACCACAAATAGCACTTACCACAGCAAGATAAACAAGTTGAAACTACTTTTTAGAGTTTTAATTATGACGCTACTCAATTAATCAGGCTCTTCTTTATGTAAAAATAAGTTTAATAAATTGCCATAATTATCTAAACACTAACATACCCCAACTTAATAGCACTTTCTGTAAAGTCTCCTAAAGAAAGATACCACAGTTGACGAAAGTTAACCCCTTAAGCCAACCCCTCTTTTTTCTACACATTTCCAAATATGCCGTTGCCACAGAATAATGGCTCTTATTCTTGAACCCCTTTGTCTACAGGCAGAATAGAATCACTCTTATTATTACTAATTTAGAAAAAAAAGTTTTAATGACACTATTTTATAAACATCTAAAAATAATTTGTAAAACAAATGTTTATAGAAAGCTTCAGTAAGCTGTTGCGAGTTTAAAACCCCAGTAAAGTTTTATACACACACAAACACACACACACACACACATACATGAACTGTATGTACAACAGAAAGACACAATGCTTATGTACTTATTCCTCTGACTCTCTGTCTTTAATGATAGGATTGAATTCTTTCTTTTTCCATTTTCATTCTGTCCTAATGAATTATTTATGCTATTTTTTTATATTAAGAAAAATGTTTTGTATATACTATATAAGTGAACTAAAGCTCTGTTCTCAGTGTGTAAACAAACTCCTGTCCCTGCCTCCTTCACACATGTGTATGAGAATGCTAATGAATAGAGAATGGGTGGTTTCTGGATGTGATATCACACATCCAGAAAATCAACATACAAGCATTTTAAAATATTAAAAACACTTACATACCAAACTTGAAATGTATCACATCCTTAGTCAAACATTTCTACATCTTCTAAATCAATGCTTTAGAGTCTCTTTCATCCTCAATCAACAGTTTCCCTGTTCACCTATATTTTAATAGATTACTGATTAAATATTACAATAAATTTGATAAGACTTGTGACTGTACACTGTGGTTTAACCTGCTATTGACATTTTATTTTATTTTATTTTATTAATTCTATTTAGGCATTTAAGATCAGATGTAATACATTGGGAAGGGGAAAGACAGATGATAAAAAGCCCCAAACTATGTTCCTAACGAAGCACAATTTAGGAACCCAAAAAAAACCCACTTTTATATATGACAACATATATGACAACATAGACACAGACATGGTCACGGTATTTGGACCAGCTGCAACTTAAAGACTGACAGGCATTTTGCTAGCTTGAATAGGAGGTCTTCAACCCGGCTAGCTCAGTCGGTAGAGCATGAGACTCTTAATTTCAGGGTCGTGGGTTTGAGCCCCATGTTGGGTGAGTGGTATTTTTATTAAGTTGAAAGCTAGTCATTGCCAAATGTGTTGACAGTGATGATCCTTTCTTACTGCTTATTGATCTTACAATTTTCCTTGCATGCATCTGAGATATTTCTTTTTGCTCAATAAGCAGCGCAAAGAGAAATAAAGACAACTACTTTCTCTACTTCTGTATAAAACATGACAAATGAAGCATCTGTAAATCTGCAATTTCTCTCCTGAAATTAACAAAGCATTCTGATTTATGTGTGGGATTGAACCACCAGCGTTCTGTTTAATAACCAAATGCGTTACCACATAACCAACCTGGCTGGATTTCTTTAGTTTGGGTTGCTTCAATTTCCTCCCACAGTCTAAAAATATGGATCAAGGTAAATTGAATGCTCCAAATTGTCCCATATAGAGTGTGTGTGTGTGTGTGTGTGAGTCTGTGCCTAGCAATAGATTTAAGACCTGTCCTGGGCGCAACCCGAAACAACAACATGAATTGTATTGTAAAAAGTGTTTAAAACTTCATTTACATAAATTTTTTTACAGTCTGCAGACTATGATTTTACATGAAATCCACATCTTTGTGTCCACCATTAATGTATCGAGGATTTTTTTCACTATGCACAGAAACAAAAAAAAAGTAAGATAAAGATGAACAGAACAACTAACAGAGTTGCCAGATCCCCCAAAACTCTTCGGCTAAATCAGTTTTCAATCTGTTAACATGAAAAGCTGAAACTGCTCCAAAATGAAAAGTGTTGTAGGATTTCAGCATTTTGTTCTCCGCCTATGAATAAACATAGAACATTCCATAGTAACTGAGAATGATCGTATTGAAATTGTTTTGTAAGGTTTACATGTCTTGTGGCATTAACATTCTTATGTACAGTAGGATTTGTATTTTTTTTGCATTATTATAACAAAAAGGATAGATCTTATATCCTGATAATGATATACTTAACTTTGATGGAAAATATTCTGTAAATTAGTCTAAATAAGCATTTGCATGTGTTTAGCACTTTTGAGTTATACTCACAGTATTGACAATTCAAAAATTGCTAAAATCTCGCCCTCTGTTATGGCAGTTAGGATTCCTGATTTTCGCCCAGATGGCTGGGGAGAACTCTCAGGCGCTGGGCAATTTTTACACCCAGGACAGGGTGCCAATCCATCTCTGGGTACACTCAATTTTTTTACTCAAACATGATTGTATATGGGGCAATTTAGAGAACTCATTGGAAACTTGAAAGCACTGCTTTTTCATGGGAGGAAACCTGGAACCCAATGAAACCCACGCGCACACATTTGAAACATGGAAACTCCATAGATGTGGCAAGCCCTAGCGCTGAGTGGGCGAATGGCTAACCACTAAGCCACCGTGCCGCCAGTTTTATATATCAAATAATTTCAAGTTTCGGGACATCTCTCATTAACCTGCTTCAACTGTGGTAGCTTTTTTAGTGGACTTTAGTAAGTAAGCGTTTGATCATTCCACTGACAAGCTTAAAATATTCTGAGATTATTCTAAAATCAGCTTGAGTTGAGTTTAAGGAAGCCAAATTGAAATGATATAAAGCTCTCACTGATATGCCATTAAATAAATAATTAATCATGATGTTTTGTGCGGCACGGTGGCTTGTGTTTAGATTCCTATCAGTTCTATGAGAGTTTCAGTTCATGGAATGTTCTCTTCGAGTCCGTGTGGAGTGAAGTCATTGTTCTCAAATTCGAAAGTGTTTTATTATGATGAAGTCAATTGAATTCTCCCCATATAGAGTATGTGTGAGTGATTTGTGTGCCCGGCGATAGTTTGTCCCCGTCCTGAGTGTATCTGCCCAGCGCCCGAAACGTTCTCCCCTGAATGGGCATGGGGAACCTAGCTCACACCGAAAACACTGTTTGAGAGCACTCCATCCATCCATTATCTTCCACTTTAACCTCTATTAGGGTTGCAGAGGGGGTTCCCCATACCCATCCAGGGGAGAACAGTTCGGGCGCTGGGCAGATACACCCAGGACAGGGCGCCAATCCATCGCTGGGCACACACTCACTCACACAGACACACTATATATGGGGCAATTTGGAGAACTCAATTGACTTGATCCATGTTTTTGGACTGTGGGAGGAAACCGGAGAACCCGGAGGAAACATTCGCGGACACGGGGAGAACATGGAAACTCCACCCAGATTGGGATTCAAACCGGGAATCCCTAGCACTGAGAGGCGAATGTACTAACCACTAAGCCACCTGTTTGCGAGCACTATTTGTCAAAATAAAATTGTCATTTTTCAAAGAAACTTGAGCCTTAATCCAGTGCCTTATACTGCTCTGCCCCTCTAACTAATCTGAAACAAAACATGAGACAAAAAAAAAGTGCTCTCAAGCAGTCTGGTCTGTGTGAGCTAGTCCAGGAAACGGTAAAAAAAATATTCCACTGAAGGCCAGATTCTAGATCACCCATGTTTTTTGTGAAAGTGAAATGTTTATCTCACAACTTCCTTTTTAAGGCTCTATTATAATATTGTACTATTTTGAATACAGAAAGAAACACCAGTCAGTATTAGAGACATTACAGGCATCAGTGATGTAAGAATCTTTAGGCAAGTGGCCGAAATTAGTTTCCTATTTTTTGGCTGGACACTTTAGCTTTAAACTCATCTTATACTTTTTTCTAGCTAACTTTTTTAAATTTTATCTTTAATGTTGGAAGTTGTGCTGTGGCTAACTTAGTGAAAATGACGATTCCTGTAACAGAACATTGATAAATAACTAAAAGCTTCAGAACCAGTATTAAAGATGTAATCCTTCTGATGGAGATGCTGGGGATTGAACCCAGGACCTCTTACATGCTAAGCAAGCGCTCTACCACTGAGCTACATCCCCATGTAGTGGTTCACATTCAGAGTTATTTTGTTACTTGAGCTTCATGTACAATTTGATCCTCTTTTTTTCTGAAAGATCATGTGAATCAATCTGAGAGAGTAAAGAAGATATTTAATGCCAATAACTCAAGACTTAAAAAACTGCTGATGATTTACTTTAAGACCTTGACAGAAATTCAAACCCTGATGATCAGATTAAAGACGCTACTAGTTAAACTATACAGCTTTCGTTACATAATCAAAACTTTAATATCATGAATCATCAAATATAATTATGAGTTTAATTATATTTAATAAGTAACAGACTACATCTTCTTCATCATTCATCATATTGAGTCCTGCACAACATCAAAGGTTTTAGATTCTGAGTGAGGCTAAGTTATAGCCTGTTTCGTGGGACCGAATTTAAGCAAAATTAGCTCGTTTTTTTGGAACAGGCTCCAGGTACCTCTCACACTCTAAGTAAGGATCATATCCTGAAATAAAATCTGCCTCTGGACCTTTATTTCTTTTAATAATCTTTAATGTAAATAAGTTAAAATAATAAAGGTGGAATATTTTCAGGAGGTCCAGAATTTTACTGGATGATTGTTGGATCTGATTATTAAAAAAAAAATACATGACATACTTTTTACTGTCTAAAGAAATTCCTTAATTGTGCTGCATTTTATAACCACACCCATAACAGGGTCACTAAAAGTCTAACTGTGGATAAGCCTTAAAGTGTTTCATGGTCCACATGAGGGTTTTGGTGTCCATTTGGAGGTATGAGTTCAAATACCACTTCAGACATAATATTTTAAATTCTTAAAAAATGTTTTCCTGCAGCTCTAAAAAGAATGATTTAACTGACAACAGTGAAGAAACAGACAGCAGGAAAGTGTAAAGACCCATTATTCACTTTCTGATTATTTAAACTCCAACATCTCCAGTAATCACAATATAAGTCATTTATTAACATTTGTTTAATGTAGATTCATTAGTTTTCATTTAACTACAAAATGTGTCTAAATATGTCTTCATGAGGAAGCGTTTTTAATTCGAATAAGGGTGGTGTACCAAATGGCGCAACGTACACTACGTATGTACCCTAGGTGTCCGTATCGGGTATACACTTTGAAGTGCGCTTTGTTACCAAACAATGGCATTTGACATTCTGCCCGGGAATGAAACAAAACCGGACTGAACAAGTGTAACAAAGTAAACCAGATTTTATTTTACAGATTCATTAGAGTATAATTTTAAGTGTAAAACAGTAAACTATTAAACTATTCCTATATTTTTAAACAGTAAATTTAAAGGATTGAGTTACTGGTTACCTCCGTTTGGTAGTTTTTAGCGGTTTAAATCTGCAGGTGTAGATGAAACTAATCCAAAATTCATCCTTATAATCCATTAAGTTTGACAAACAGAACATCCAGTTTATCTGTCAAAATAGATAAGTTTTCGTCTCAGTTTTCCCTCGTTGAGCAACGACACTTTTAACACTTTAGGTGCATTTTTTATCGCCGCCAGAGGGTGCTGTCTGCTTATTGAGACTCATTGTTCATTTAAAAAATCTTGTTTTTTTATTTAATGTCATTTTAATATCTTTTTTTAATCTCTGACACACGTGAGTTTTACTAGTGACTAATAAAGATATTTGTAGTAATACAGTTTTTGGTTTTCATCAGATCCTCTTTTAGGTTTGTATAATGTTAAATTCTGATGTGGGTGCACAGGGAGAGGTCACATTGATGTGTTTCAAAATGTAGGATCCATTTATAATTTAATGTAATTTATACATAGTGAAAAATATATCAGTTTTTACAAAACAATTTTAGATTGTGTCATTTCAGTATCATGGGCTTTGTCCTGGATTGCATGAAAATATAAAAGGCTTAAGGTCTGCTCTTTAGACTGGATTTAAAGACAACTGCTGAAATTCTAAAACCACTAATAATATTAAAACACTTCATTTGTACACAAACACTTGACTTAAACACACAAAAATGATTGATTTATTGTGTTGTGCTAACCATTACACCATGGAACCACCAATCAAAAAAATACTTGGTCAAGGATGTCAGTTCTGTTTACAATCCTCATTATACAGCTTTTAAAAAGGTTCAATAAAGTTCTAGCATTGTTTGCTGAGTATAGGTTTTTCTCTAGTATAGGTGTAAACGGTAATTCAATTTTGAACAAGACAGACGAAATACTACATCCTGTCAAGTTCCGCCGAAACCCGGGATCGAACCAGGGACCTTTAGATCTTCAGTCTAACGCTCTCCCAACTGAGCTATTTCGGCATTAATATGTAAAATTATTAATGAAAAATTATTTAATGTAAAATTATTAATGTAAAATTAATTAGCAAGATACTGTTCCTAATTATGATTGATGTAAAGAATACTTTTGGCTTTAACATACATTTTAATGGAAAAAGATTATAGTAAATTAAAAAGGTTAATGCCATTTATATTTATTAAAAGTAATTTCAGAAAACACTGGCTTAGTGGTTAGCACGTTTGCCTCTCAGTGCTAGGGATTCCCGCTGGAGTTTCCATGTTCTCCCCGTGTCCGCGTGGGTTTCCTCCGGGTTCTCCGGTTTCCTCCCACAGTCCAAAAACATGGATCAAGTCAATTGAGTTCTCCAAGCAAATATTTTGCTAGCTTGAATATGGGTCTTCAGCCTGACTAGCTCAGTCGGTAGAGCATGAGACTCTTAATCTTCACTCCATATTTTTAAAACACACTCCAACTCGTTTATTTCGCTCTAGTGATGAATGTCACCTGGTGATTCCACCTCACTGCAGGGCCAATTCTCTCTCTGTAGCATTCTCAGCTCAGCCTAGGACAGGCTTCTGAATAGAAAGGAAATCCAGGACACAGTGCAATGTCTCTTTGATGAGATAACATTTATTATAACTGAATTTTCCCTCAGTGATTAATAAAGTATTCTGATTATTCTGATTATGATCATTGGAGAACATTGTAACATGTTTATTGATGCTAAGCTGGCAACACTGTGGGGGTGTAGCTCAGTGGCAGAGCATTTGACTGCAGATCAAGAGGTCCTCAGTTCAAATCTGGGTGCCCCCTTTAAGTACTTAACTCACCACTTTTAATATTCTCCAGTATAAAGTGAATACAGCATGTTATAAAGACTCCTGTTATCAGTGTACAATTCTTGGTGCACCTGAGTTTTTTTTTGTAGTGATCTCAGTAACACTTATTAATGAAAATCAAAGGGGATTGACCTTTTTTATTTATAGTAATCTTCTTCCTCTAAACTATATTTCAAAGCCAAAACTACTTTTTAAAAATAATTATTAATTAGAAGGCCGTAAGACTGAAGATCTAGACTAGAGGTACCCAGTTTTATCCCAGGTTTCGACATCCCAACTTGACAGTGTCATGTGTTTTGACTGTCCACTTCATCACTGAATTGCAATTAACACCTAAATTAGACAAAGAAAATTAAAAGAACAGATCAGATAAAGCAAACAATCACTTAATGATTTTTTAAAATATATAAACTGTATAATAAGTGTTGTAAACAGAACCGACATTTTTGAGCATGTGCAGTACTTCGGTGGTTCCATGGTGTAATGGTTAGCACTCTGGACTTTGAATCCAGTGATCCGAGTTCAAATCTCGGTGGAACCTGCTTTTTTTCCGCTTGTAATGGTGGTTTCTGTTGTATCTATAGAAATCAAAGGGCACAAAACTTTTTTTATTTACTGTAATCATCTTCCACTAAACTACATTTTAAAGCCAAAAGTACTTTTTACACCAATTATTATAGAAGTTGATTTTGCTAATTAAATTAATTCTTTTTGTGCCAAAATAGCTCATTTAGGAAGAGCATTAGACTGAAGATCATAATGAAATTAAAAGGTTTTACATTTTTTTATTTTATTGTAACTTCTGTCTCTAAGCTGCATTTCAAAGCCTAAAGTAGTTTTTACACCAATCTTATTTATCTTATCTATCTCTGTGCCGAAATTAGTAGTTAATTAATAGTATTGATCCAGATTACCTTCTTAACAAATAGCATCACGGCAGTCATGACAATATTTGTTGTGAAGACAAACTAACTTAAACAATATTCCAGTTCAAATGTAAATTTATGTTTGTATGTTGTACCCCAGGCGGCAGAGTGACTTAGTGGTTAGCACGTTCGCCTCTCAGCACTATAAAGCGGAAGATAAAGAATGAATAAATGTAAATAATTGTTTTTCTTCCTATTAACTTAACTAAATTTGATCTCTTAGAATAATATGTTATATTTAAAAGTGTTTTTAAGTTATTGATAAAGTGATTAAAGGCATGAATGGGGATTGAACCCATGATGTTTGGTTTACGAGACCAACACCTTACCACTTGGCCACCATGCCCTCACTGTTAAACACTTAATAATGAGAATCCTGATGAGAAGTGTTATGTTTGTGCTGATGGGAAACATGGAGTGTAACAGTTCACCACATTGATCAGCTAAAAGAAACTTCTGCAGCATATTGAGAAATCTAATGTTTAGCAGGTTGTGTGTTATTATACTTTAGAGCACAGAGACTTTAGGATTTTATTCCGATGAAAGTTGTTAAATGATAACGTTTTCCTGCAGCTCTAGAAATAATAATTTAACAGTGAAGTACTCTGTTTGGTAGTTTTTAACGGCTTTAATATGCAGGTGTAGATGAAATTAATGCAATATTCAGCCTTATAATCCATTGAGTTTGACAAACAGAACATCCAGTTTATCTGTCAAAATAAATAAGTTTTCCTCTCAGTTTTCCCTCGTTGAGCATCAACAGGTTTTAACACTTTAGGTGTATTATTTTTCGTCGCCAGAGGGTGCTGTCTGCTTATTGTTCATCTTGTTCATCATTATTTATTCATTCATATGTTTTGATAATCGTCTTAATCGGTCGAGTTATTTTTTCGATTAATCGATGAATCGGATTTAAATAAAAACAGTAAATAAAGATAAAATCCATGTCTTTACATTTAATCATTCTAGCAGACGCTTCTTATCCACATAGATAAATGTTGGTTTTTCAGTAAAATTATTCTATAGTATAGTATATAAATATTGAATTTTATTCAAAATGTTTAAGGTTAACACTTCCTGTAATTAATGAAAAGCACAAAGAAAGAAAAAAAATGTATCATCAACCATCCCCTCACTTAACAACACTGCACAATCACTTAAGGTCAAACTCCAAATAACACATGATACTCAGTTGCCTTCAGTAATGAACTAAATATTGTCTGTTCTGTAGCCTATTGGGAAAAAAAAATTAACAAATGAATTAACTCAGCTATGGAAAAAAAAAAATTAACTAAATTAGCTCAGTTAACAAAAAAAAAAATTTTACCTGTTGTGTTGAAATTTTCCGATTGGACACCGGGACATATGCTGCTGTGCACCACCGTGTACACAAGGCTTCTCCTATTTGTCTCGACGCGGTCTGAAAGCTGTGGGGGGGTAGGGGGGTTGCGTCGCGCGCAGTCTCTCAGTTGCCAGGGACATTTAAAGTCGCGTACTTTCACGCCGTGCGCGTGTGACGTGTTGCGCGTCCAATCCCGCATGCTGCTATTGCTCCGCTAAAAACCAGGATCATGTCCTCACTTTTTAAAAAATAAACCGGGACGCACCGGACAAGGACGTTCGTACAACGGACGTTAAGACACGTTTTCTAACGGTGTTATTATTATCCAGTTAACCCAACCAAAACACAGCATGCCGCTGCTCTGGCCGCTGCTCTGCCGTTCTCACAGTGTTAACGATTTAACTTCAGAACTAAAAAGCAGCTCGGGATGTTGTAGAGATTTATCTGCTGTTCAAGCTTCATCCCCTCATCAGTGTTTATTTCAGAGCTGTGTATCATCACCATGCTGCTGCGCATGTTTCGCAAGCTGGCTGCATGTTTCCACGTTCTTTAGTTTCAGCATTGGCTGTGGTCTCATTTGTAGATTTATCAACTTGTTTTGCAGACTCCGCCTCGTTCTGTTCAACCCGCTATCTTTTTTTTCCAGCATTATTGAAGCGCTGCAGGTGACGTAAGCGGTCGCGTGACATCGCGAGTAACGCGGAAAATCGCGCGCGACCCCCAACGAATCGATTAATGGAAATTCATTATCGAGATACTTTGGATAATCGATTTTTAAGCGATTTTTTTATCAGATTCGTTTTTTTTTGTGTATTGCTGTTTGCAGACCCCTCCCCTAGTGCTAACCATTACACCATGGAAAAACACCAATCACAAAAAACATGATGAAGATATGTTGTTCTTTGGTTTACAATCCTCATTATACAGCTTTTAAAAAATATTGAATAAAGTTCTGCTGCATTGTCCCTGCTGCATCCAATCTTTTTCTTTTGATTTTATTTGTCTAGTATACATTTGCATGTGAACGGTAAATGACTATTGAATTTTGAACAAGACAGACAAAAAGCTTCACTCTTGTGAGCTTCTCTGGGATTCTGTCTTCTGCCGGAAACCACCCGGGATCGGATACCAGGGACCTGTTAGATCTTCAGTCAAACCCCTCTCCCCAACTGAGGGCTATTTCGGCACACAAACTGTTAAAATTTAATAGGCACACAAAATTAAAATTAATTTTTAACAAAATTAACTTGTTAAGATAAATTAATTAAACAATGTAATTGGGCTTTAGTAAAAGTTTTTATTAGTTTTCATGGACGAGTACTTTGAGCACAAGCTCGTACGGTTTATGTGTTTCATTTATGTGTTCTATTCTATTCGATTTTCTAAAAGAAACGACAAAAAAACTTGAAGGGGTGAGAATACTTACAGACACTGTGAGTAGTTTAAGAGATTTAGTGTTCGTATATGGTGACAAAAGCAAGATTTTTACATTAAGATTCAATACAAATGAAAATATCGTATTACATTTTAAAAATCTATTTGATATTTTATCATGTCAGAATACAATAGATTTTGGAAATAGAAAATAATTCATTGAACCTTTAGTTATACAAAAAACAAAAAACAACTTTGAAAACTCCACTTCAGAATTTGGGATTCGCGAACCGGGAATCCCTAGCACTGAGAGGTGTGCAATGTGCTAACCACTGAAGCCACCGTGCCACCCTCATCTCATCATCTTCCATTTACATCTCTAAAAACTAGGGGACGAGGGTAGAGGGGGGTTCCCCATGCCCATTTAGAGGGGAATGTTTCAGGTGCTTGGGCAGGATATACCCTTGGACTTATTTTTTTGTTTTTTTTCTCCAGTTCACTCTTCCACATGCTGCATCTTCTTTATTTCTCGCTTTGCATATTTGTTTTTCTTTATTAGTGTAACTTCTAGCAGGAAGATATTGAACGAATGATTCTCAAAGAATTTCCATTAAAACCAACTGACTCTGGGTTGGCGAACTTCGAACCCACAACCCTTTAAAGGGCCACAAATAACTTTAGAAGGTCCCAATGCTGCTAATCCCACCACATGAGGGTACATGGGTGAGTAACCATCGGATACCTTCAAAACCAGTGATTGGGCATTCGAAAGCCGGGAACATCCCTAGCTCATGGTGGGCGAGGACGAACATTGGTAAACACTAGAGCCCACCGTGCAAGCCTAAATGAGAAAAATATATTGGCATTTAATGGTGTAGGTAGTTAAGAGTAACTATATACCTGGTGTTTCACGTGTTTTGTTGACACATACTTCTGTCTCCCCTAACAAGAATCTGCCGACAGAACCAACCCAGTTTGGAAATGTGCGCAGTATTCACCCTTACAGCGAAAACAAACTTAAACTTTATTGCTAAGTACCAAGGATCAATTTATTTGATAAATTATTTAGTTTTATAACGTCACTAGCTATTGTATTCATAATAATGTTTATCTCATACGCCCACATTTTACAAACCATCTTAAATAGTGTCCCCTTATATCAGAGAGCAAACTTTTAGAATATGCACATTTTCAGATGTTCCCCCGATGTAGTGCACTTGTTCTACAGTAACCTTAACTTAAACTGAAATGGTAAACACAGCCTATATTTCCTGGACTCGCTGCCATTTCCATCACAGGTTCAAAACTTTATGGAGCACGTCCACCAATGACTCATTCCCTGCATATTCGAATCGGTAGAACCTCCATATCAGGAAGATCAGACCTTTATCTGGATTCCCTTGAACAGTCACATTAATTTTCCCTTGTAATCTCTTCTTCTGTTTGTCCCGGATTGGTGCACATATTTGTTCATCCACTCCAGTCATCCACCAATAGCCTTGTACAGGTTACCCCACTGAAGAATTTGGGCAACATATATGCAATCACGGTAATTCCTGGGGCAGTTGGTTCATAAGCGTGAGTGTCCCAGCAAGCGGAAGATACAGATCATGTGATGAAACTAAGTGTTCATGAGCAACAACCGGGCTCAGTTATTCATTTTTTCCATCAACCTCACCAGAGTCAACCTCGCAATCCTCGTTTTTCAGAAGGCCAATTCATGTCACTCCACTTACTCATGCTTCCGCATTGCTTCTGTGAGGCTTCTGCCCACCTATTCAGTTACAAGGCATGATTACTGACCTTCCAGGACAATATCTGGGATCTGCACCGCTGAACTCTATTTGATACTAAGGTACAATCCTTCGCCTCGTTCAAGGTGCTCTAAGTGATGAATGTGGACCTGGTTGCTTTCACGTCTGTTGCTAAAATGGTGGAATAATCTTCTCCAACTCGGTCTGTAATGCAGAGACAGTCAACATTTTTTAAGAAAACAACTCAAAAGCTCATCTTTTCGGAAACCTTGCTTCTAGAAAAAAGTGGTAGATTAAATCAAGACATTCTAAGACAGATTAACTACCCGATCAGCTTGAATAATATAACAGTGTAGCTGGTTCTGACATGTGTTCAGAATATGTGATTGGTGGTTTACATTTACATTTTACATTTAGTCATTAGCAGAGCTTTTACCAAAAGCGACTTACAAATGAGAACACCACAGTCAGAAGCCATGGAGAAAAACACAACTATACTGTAAGTTCATCAACCTGATTGTTTCGAGCTGCGCCCCCCCCCCCCCCCCCTTTTTTTTTTTTTTTTTTTTTTTTTTTTTTTGTTTTTTTTTTTATAAACCAGGTATTTCGGTAAATAGATGCGTATTAAGTAGTTTCTTAAAACTGTTTAACGATGCTGCCTTACGGACAGAGTGGGAAGATCGTCAACCATTTTGACAGTGGTGAACGCCACAGAATGCGAATTAGCTCCCTGAGGTGAATGCAGGCGACAATCGTCAATGGAGCGAAGTGAACGATCAGTTGCAGGGTCAGCGGAGAGTTTTGAATAATGGGACAATCAACAAGACCCTTCATAAATTCATACCCCTGAGGGGGGCAGAAGCAGGGACCAGACATGGGTTTGAAGATAGAGATGTTTTTGGTCAATGTAAACATGAGAAATGTCTGGAGGGGGCGCACACACAGAAGAAAGCAGGTCACGCCCTCCTAAAGGACTTAAATGGACGAACTGGAGGACTTCGGGCAGAGCTCTCTCATCATCATGGTTGTCTGCCATTGATGATTTTCTGTACACTTGGTTGACTATTCAGTAACTTGCATTAAAATCTGTTTGGAACAACCTGCATCGCCGAGGCCAGTTTATTGAACCTCTAACAAATTGGTGACCTCCGTCGTGATTCGGCTCTAGGATTTGCAGGGCGTTTTTGTAACCCGCACTACGGCACTGTTGACTGCTGCAAAGTTGACACCATCGTTATCACAGCTGTGCAAACTCAGGTACGCAAGAACCAGTTAAAACAATCTTGCAAATGAAAAATTCTATTAAAAAAAACGTGGTTCAGTATCACAGCTTTTGACTTAGCCCTTAAATGATTTTACTAAATAATTAAGTAATTTTTTTTATTATTTTTTATTGTATAATTTATTTTTTTGTTTTGGATTAGGATTTAGGTTTGGGTTTGGTACTCTTTGGTAAAGTTTGTAGACTCACTTTGAGGGGGGGAAACAGAGCCCCCTCCCTTTTTGCTTCACTGAGCCAGAGGGGCCTGTCACCTCCTTTACACAGGTTACCAAGAGATGACTTTTTCCTTTTCCAGGACAAAACTAGAAGTAAGGTAAGAACTTTAATATTATTTTTGAAAATTAGAAGGAACATTAAAGTAACTGAACTGCCTTATTAGGAGATTATTCCCCCCATTTTTAAGTCATGGTTGGATGGGGACTGTAACGGGCGAAATTTGGCCTTAGGGGAAAAGAAAACCGAAAAAAAGGGAAACAAGCGACCTTTTGTTTTTTAAGATTTGATTAGATATTTTTTTGCCTTAATTTTGGATCGTCGGTAGGGGAAACAAGGCGACCTAATTTTTAGGCTTTTTAGGGTTTGGGAGCCGGAAAAAGAATGTATTGTCTACGGGCTTATTTTCCCTGTTAATTAATTTTAACCCGGGCCATAAACTGAACAATCATGGGTTTTGCGAGGTTCAACGGAAAAAAAGGGGGGAAGGGGGAAAAACCCAGACAACCCCCAGTCCTTTTAAATTTGTAATCTTTGGGAATATGGATTGTATGCATCCTTTTTCCTGCTGCATTTAGATGTCAATCAGCACGCTCTCAGTAAACACTCCAAACCAATTTTTTTAACAGTTTTTTGGACCCTTTCCTGAATTAAAAATAGAAGGCATTTAAACCCTTTAAGCATCAAGTGAAAAGGTTTTAGTCACCGGTGTAAAAACCTAACTCCCCCGGAATTGAACCCCCGTTTTCCCCCGGACAGACGGAGATCTTTTCCCTCTAACAAGGACTGAGCAAATTAACGATCAAAACAACTTTGTGTCTTTTTTTTGACAACAAATGACTTTGGAAAAATCCCCTAGTTTTTACTATGTAAATTCTGCAGGGAAATATTGAACGAATGATTCTCATAAAGAATTTCCTTTAAAACAAATGACTCTCGTGGGGCTTGAACCCAAACCTTGAATGGCCCCAAAAAACCTTTGAAGTCCAAAGCGCTACCATTGCCCCACAGCCAACTGTGGTGAAAGACATATACCCAAAAATTTTTACTCATTTTAATTTTTTTTTATTTTAAAATTATCAATAAATGGAAATATCCATCCTTATCTTCCGCTTTATCCCTATTTGGGCCCGTGGGGTTCCCCCCTGCCCCGAGGGGAGAACATCTTGGGGGCTGGGGAAA
>JAFMOC010001326.1:0-23949 GCA_019802505.1 Corydoras sp. C115
CAATCTTCCGTTTGATACTCGGGGAAAATGTTGGGTAAAAAATTATAAAAAAAAAGTCGATTTTTTTCCATTCCACTTATTTTACATAATATTTTTTCTTTGTCATTAGAAAATTATGGCAAATTTTGGATAACCATTAGCCGTTATTCGCATCAAGTCCAAATTAAAAGGGGTATACCCTGCCCCTGGTGATGCCCCAATTTTGGTTACCTAGCCCTTAGGGGCCCTCGATAGGCGCTAAAACAGTACATGTGAGTTTCTCACAAACCCGAAACAGCGCCCAGCTCAAACTCAACACACATATCTTCTGTCCATCTAAAAAAATTCCAAAATGATACCCCCCCAACTTTTAGGACCGCATCAGCCAATCCGCTGTGGCGGGCCCTTTTCCCCCCCCCCATCGAACGATGACCCCAAACTTCACCACCCGATTTCTTCCCCTTTTTTAAAAACCCCCCCGATTCCACCCCAATTGGCCAGGGGGGGGGCTTTTCAAAAATAATGTTTAATAATTTACATTTTTTTTTTTACCAAAGTGTCATTTAGGATCATCTGATGAGCTATTCAACCTTTCACATTTTTCAAATACATCCCCTTTAAAAATTTTCTAGCTACAGAATTTCAAGAAATCCAAAACCGGCACTTTTTAAACTCTCTCGGGAATTTTATAAAATCTTTCAAATTTTTATCTGCGATACTAGGAAAATTCTTAGATAAAAATTTATCAAAATTTAGCTTTTCCATTATTATTTTACACTAATATTTTTTCATTAGCGTATTGCATATTTGGGCTAAATTGTAAAAAACCTTAGCAGTTCATCCATCAGTAAAATTTTACAACACACCCACCATGTCCCTCCAGTGATGCATCCCATTTTGTTCCCCGTATTTTTAGGGGGCACTGATATGCACAAAAAACTGTGCAATAAAAAAAGCTTTACTGCACTTTTTTTTACTGTCCTAAATCAATACATTTGGGTGATTTTTTTCGGCATCCGGAAAACTTTGTAATTACATGTTCATGGACAATTATTGACCCATTTTTCTGGAATTTACACTCACTTCATTTGTCTTACTGCTATAGAAATGCACAGGTCAAAAGGTCGCACTGTACAACACTCTTCTTCTCTCTCACACACACAAACACACACACATCCACACACTGTCTATCCCACCCTGTCTCTCACATACAAACACATACACATACCTTGTCAACACACACTTGCACACATAATGGATTTTTCTCACTTACACACAAACACACACACTCTCTCACACTCTGATTCCCAGTCTTACAAACATATTCACATGCTTTTTTTTATTTCAAACCCTCACACATACACAGAAGCCCTGATATGTACTGAGCAGCTAGGGGGCCTTGTACCCTTCCGTCATTATAATCTGTAATTATTCCAATTCAGTGAGTGATTGATAATTTCCAAGCTGATTTCAGCTGATTAACTGTGTGTAAAAGTTTATCTAGTTATTTACATTTCCTGGCATTGAAAATGGAAGTGCATTGCAATGTCCTACATAAAGAATGGTGTTAATGTTAAGCCTTTTTACAAAATAAATTAAGTTTGATTTAAGAAAACTGTCACATTAGGGGCGCGCTGTCCGGAAAATGGCTCCCAACCTGACAAAAACACGTGCAGTACTATTAAAAGCAATGTACAGTCAGTAGTTAATTTAACTTCTACAAAAATGTGTTTTCAGTTGTATACACATTTCTCACTGTAGTCAAAATGAGAAAGACTTTATTTCTCCAAGTGGCACATGATCTTTTAACTACAAATATTATTAACTCAGGATGAATTAAAAACAATTAAAAGAGAACCAAAATGCTTAATTACTATTATTGAAACAAAAGGCTGAGAGCTCAACACATTTTATAAATATATGTATTTTGTGCTTGATAGCTATACAGGACTACAATTTCCAAGAAAGAAATATGAATTCTACAGTAATATACAATAGTTAATATTGCACAATTTTTACGTTTTGTCATTTCTTGTGTTCATTTCTCAGCAGTTGTGTACTTTATTGAAAGTTACAGAAAAAAAAACACCTCTGTAAAACAGAACAGCTAACTGGTTGTTTGGTTAATTTATATAGGGAATGTTTGAGTTGGGAGTACATTGTGAGAAGCTGGTGTTGATCGTCCTCTGTGGGATGTCGCTTGGTAACAGGTGTGATTTCTAACAGATACAGAAACAGATAAGCTGTGATAAACCAGTATGCGTCTTCACTCTCAATGTTGTAGACGTCCTGAACACACTGCGTCCAGTGAGCTTCTCTTCTCTATACTTATTGAGTTGAAAGAAATAAACCAGAGGTTTTTAGATGTTGTCACAATGAATAAAGACTGCAGTGCAGTGTGCTGGTATTTTTACTTTACTTCGTGTCTGAAGAAGACACTCCGTGTCCAAATGGCCATAGCACATTTGTGTGTTCTTCTCTCTCTTCAAACTTCACACTCTACGGGGATACAGAGAATAATCAAAGGCAAAAAAAAATATTTCAGTCGAATATGTTAGCAAATATTTTGTACTAACAAATCTACTAAGCCAAGATAGTGTAGGATGCCTTTTCTCCGTTTCTGTTAACTTATTGTACAGTTACACAGCTCTTCAGGTGGCCAATTAGTTTATATTACAGTAAATCAACTACTTGAAATAAATGACATAAACATGCACTGTACCACCAGCAGGGCCATCATCCACATGCAGAGAAGAACCAGAGCAGGGTCATCCACATTCACTAATAACCAGAGGCAGGGTCGATCCATCATATACAGAACCACAAGCAGGGGGCCATTCACATGACAGAACCATAGCAAGGCGACATCTTCTTATTGCAAAACACAGCAGTGCGATTTCATACACAGGACAGCATGTTTGGGTTTTGCTACAACAGAGGGGCAAGATTGATTGGTGAAGGAATAAAAGATGTATTGTAGTTGTGTTTGTCCCATTCTTATAAAATGAATCCCAGCAAGCTCTTTGGTGATTGTCATATACATACTCTCTTGTGGACATTGTTCAATATTTTAGTCAAATAGTATGGTTTATGATATTTTATTTTCAATAATATCATAAGCTTTTTATTTTGAATATTTTACTGTGCTTGTTGGATTGTGTATGTTCTAGTTTTTTTTTCATAGTCTATTATAAAACAGCTTCAAATTTCTAGTTTCGTTTCTTTTTTACTAACTTTAGTTTTTCATTTCTTGAAATGCTGGTTTCGCAACGAGCTCATCTCCTAAATAACACCAAAGACTTTATTCCCGTATAAATGAATTAACATGTGATATTAAGTGGTGTCCTTTTGAAAATAGTGGAACTAGTAGGTTGGTGCTAGCTGATATGATCAGCCTTCCTGAAGAATGTTATGTCCTAATACTAGAATAAGCTATATTAGGTATTACTTGAAAACAACATTCTATGTTCCATCATATTTCTTGCTCACATGTTGAATAGTTCCATGGTTCTCAAAAAATAAACATTGTCTTATTCACATGTCCCGTCTCCCTATTTCCACCCCTATTTAATATTTAATGTGTCCATACTACTAAAAATCGGGTATTAGCTCATGTATTTAATATAAATGAATCAATGTTGGGTATATCATGAGCATTTTATTGGCGATAATGTTTTGTTATATTTCTTTCACTACTACATTTTAGGCCAAGCTTTTCACCAACAAGAATGTACAGACCATCAAGTTAACAACAGCAAAACTCATATTTCTCATATTAGTTGATTGTAGGATTAATAAATACTAGTAAGAGGACAAGTGGCTTATATATAAAGCAGTAAGAAATTGCGAATAAGTCATCTATGACCATATGATGTATATAGTAGACTACTCAAATATAAGCCTAGTGTTATACAGCATAAAATTTAACACCATACTTACATATATATATAACAAAAATCACGACAATTGTCTACATATTTTCATTTTTATATCGATATTCTATTGTTCCATACTTTGTTTTCACTACAAAATACATGAAAAAAGTTTCCAACTAATTCAGAGATGGATATAATCGATATTATGCAACAGGTCATTGAATATTGACAGTGCTGCAAAACTTACAGCAGCCATATATGAAAATCTATACTTCTAGATACTATTGAAAACACTTGTAAAGCCTCACTTCTCAGGTCTTCACATGGGCTAACAAAGTAATAACATAAAGGAATCTAAAAAATTACTACATGAAACATCTATATTAAAAATTCATATAAAATGTACATAAAATTAAAATTCATCTTAAATATACATATACTTTATATACTTTAAAACATTCAGTTCATAAAACATGAAAACCTGACACGCTTTGTAACTGTTTCTGAGTGATGGAGTGGGTTTCAGCTGTGTAACAGAAGTTCAATGGTGCGAGGGGGGGGGGCATTGAGCCACTGGCAATAAAACATCGAGTACAATATAATTAAACACACCGGCCGTCAACTCTGTTGATGTCATCATGTGCAACTCATTCTAAGATGGAAACATCTCATCACAAGGAGAGAGAGAGAGAGTTGGCTGTTTGGCAATGTACACCAGCCAGCTGAGGTATATCTCAACCTATTTCATCCAGTTTGAGTGAATCCTTTCTGCAGTTTTCGCAGATGGTGAATGAACGTTATGCCGACATAACCAGTGGTTTTCTTCAAGTTTTTTTTTTTTTTTTTGTTTGCACGACACTGGGCTATATTGTAGTATCTGCTTATCTGAGACACGCTAAGACTGCATGGGCCAGGAAAAGGTGTGGAGCTTGGGGACCAGCACGAGTTTTAGGGACCTGTCACATCTGACATGGGCATTTGGAGTGGGCTTGCCCCAGACTCCGAGAGGGAAGTGAACGTGCCCATGTACCACATGCCCACATGCAGAGACAGGCAAAATGCCAACAATCAGGCCGGCTGTCACAAAGACTTGGAAGCCACGTGTAGCGCAGCGCAGAACAACATCAATCTCTCATCCTCTCCGTTGTGGTAAAGTGTGCACTCACCTGGAACATTCAACCACCAACCCCCCCCCACATTAACTCCGAACTTTTTATCCTCTAAAATCTTCAAAAAAAAGGCTTTTGGCAATCTGCTGCTGGGGCCAGTGGACAGACGTGCCCAAGGTGACTGGTCAAAAAGCAAGAGGCAAGAAAAGGTAAGGGACACATATGGATACCACGAGAAGGGGACATCCATTTTTAAAAAGGCACAAGATTGTGGCTTAATAGAGTTTTGCCAGTGACGGCCTGGTATTATAGAACCATATGCTCATAAGAGTCTGTTCCTGGGGGGGGTGGGGTAGTTTAAAAAAATCCAGTGTGCTAGTCCTGAATTTTGTCACTTCGTCCACAAGGACATTCAGAGAATCCCCTATTCGTCGGTAACTGGGAAGCTATTTGTTGGCATGATCAGAAACAGTAATGTGCTCCGACTGCACAACATCTTTGATGTAAATATGGTCAAGAAGTCTAGTCATTTTTCAGTAGTGGCTTCTTGAACAACTTGAGTATATCCATGATGTTGCATACACACTTCAGAATGGATATACATATTTTCATTGAATCTCCCCCCGATTTTTTTCCCCCCTGGGAAAAATGTCCATGCGATGGATCAAATCAGTCAGTTTTTGTGAATGTTTCAGGTTAAGAAGGGGTCTGTATAAAACTGCTGCAAATTTCATTAGAAGGGGGGTATTGAAAATCACACACTCATGTTTTACACATGGAATTTTTTCACGTGCAGTTAGTTCTCTTGTAGTACCACCCAAAACCCCCCGTGCTTTGGTTTTTCAGTTCGGGAAAAAGGCTTACTTGTACAATGACAAACTCTTTTTTGTTAAAAAATATGAATCCCGAGATTTGCAGCTCATGGTTGAATTCTCCCATTTTTAAACCCGTTTTTGTCACCAGATATAAAGTCCTGTACCTTCTGTCACTTTTTTGTTTCCCGAAGGTGGCTTGTAGTCCCGAACCTTGTGGAGCAAAATGTTGCATGATGGCTGGGTGGTGTGTTGTCTCACTGGTTCAATAAATCGGCATTTTTTCCATAAAACTTTCAACATCTTCTTTTGCATAATACCCTTTTCTTTAAAATCCTCATGATTTCCTTTAAGAGAAGTCCACGACTTAAAGCCACATAGATTGCCCCGCTGCAAAATTTTTTCATGCACAACACCTTGTCCACTTTAGTTTGTATTTGGAATGGTGCAAGCCCAAGCAAATTTCAGGGGAAAACTGGCGCCGTATACCACCGCCTGTGTGACTCTCTTTCTTTCAGGCATTTTTGGGTTGCTTTCCAAACCAGTGTTAAACGGGATGCTTCAACGCAAATTTTTTGCCCCCTTTTTTTTTATCAAAGTTACATATTTGTGATGGAAAATCCAACCTTTTTAAAACAAATTCTTCACAACCAACACACCATTTACCATCCCTCCGAGACTCGTGTTTTTAAAAGCATTAACGTGCATTGACACCATGTGTAGTCATGTGTCAACATGTTTTGTGAACATTCGAATGTATCCCTGTTTTTTTTTCCAAAACGCCCATTTTTTGGGGAACTCTCTAAAAACCCTGGGCTTGATGCTGTATATCAGCGACTTTTTTGGACAACTTGAATTTGTGATCATCAATTCTTTATTCGTTAATATGGAGACAACACTGTCCTCCCTTCACCCTTTTCCTTTGTTTCAGCATATGATATTTTGGGGGTCCGCAAAGCTTCACTCTTCTTGCGCCCCCTTAACTTAAAGCAACTGTGCAAACTCTCTGCTTTTTGTCTCAAACATCCTGATTTTTCAGCCAAAGAAAATGATCCCATAGATTTCCACCTGCAGTTTCGTGTAAAGAGGTTTTTCCCTTTTCCGGGGCACAGCTGATAGAAATCCCCAACTCAATGACAGACACTTTTCAAAACTGAATATCCCCCCGATTGTTTGATCTTCCAGTCTTCCATAAATAACCAGAATTTTTGTGTTCAACCTTGATTTCATCAAAAATTTAAATATCTGCAGCTTGCCCAGTTTAGCTCGAAATAATTGATCTTATCTCCCCAAGTGGTTGAAAAGGGCATTTGCCATCAGTTCCTAAAAGAGACAGGCTTATTGTTGCAGCCCAATGTTGTGCAAACCCCAAAGGGGGACTTTTAAATAAGACAGGTCTCATTAGGATCCTCTACAAGCGAGACAAAAATGCGGCTTGTTTCATAAAATAGTGCTTTAATGAGCACGACTTTCCAACCCCACCGGGACCTGATATAAACCACATGAAATGGTTCAGGTTTTTTCCGTGGCTTTTCGTAAACCCAACTGTCGGATTTTTAAAAATTTCAGATTGCTTTCTTTTCATGAGCAAAAAACTCATTGCTTGCTGTTTTGGATGCAATAAGGACTGTTTTGCAATGTACACTTTGATTTTGGTACAGGTCGGGTTTGAAAATTCTCCTGTTTCTTTTGTATTTCAACCACTGACAACACACTAAAAAGTTCAAGTTCACTCTCGGGACAGTTTTGGGCCCCATGCGTCTTCCAAGGACCTTTATCTCTGGGATTCCTGAGCTCATCTATGATGTCACTTTTTTTTAAAACTTTTGCTCATTTGAGCCACAATCATTTAAAAAAAGCACGGATTAAAGTCACAGACCTTTACAGAGCCAGTTTCATAAACCCCGATAGGTGCTGAAGTTTTTTCGGGGTTTCAACGAGTTTCAAATATGAGGCAAAAAGATGCGAATGCTTCCATAGTTTTTCTCGGATCCTTTTCGGTGAAAAGGAGCAAATTTTAATCACGGCTGCATCTGTTCTGATCTTTTTTTGCCCAAAACCCCGTCCTTTTTTCCCAATTTTTACATGCCCGGCATGCTTTTTTAGATTTTGGTAATTTCTATACGTATGCAAAGTTGCCCCGACCATTTTAATGAATTCTTTTGAATTTGGGCTTGCTTATATCTTCAGAGTACTGGTTTAAATATTTTTCTTTCTTATCACTGCATTTTGCTTTCTTCGTATAATTTAGGCAAAACCTTCTAAAGGCAGTTTTCCCGTTGGAATAAAAATGCCTTTTTCGAGAGCCTGTTTCAGCCCATGTTGGGAACCGTACACACTTTCTTGAGCTGAAACTTCAATTGTGCGAAAAACCCCTTCCAAATTACGCAAAGCCGTTTCGCATCCCGATTTCCTGCTTTGAGGCCTCTTTTTTGGCCCTGCGTATAGTCCCATCTCTCTCTCTGCTTTTGGGAATGTAAGAAATGATGTACACAAACAGGAATGGGCATAAACCACATATTGTATGTCCATTTTTGGCATTCCAGCAGGAAAGGGTTCTCGATTATACTGGTTTACCCCCCCAAAATCACGGGGTTTTTTTTTTAAAAACAACACTGGGGGCTTTTTTGGTGGCTCGTTTGTACAGTTTTCAAATATTTCTTGTTTTAACCCAGGAAGCCAAAAAAGCTTTAAACGGAATTGAACGGGGCCCGTCGGATTCCCAACAAATTTGGGTTTTCACTTTTTTCAAGAGGGGCTCTCCAAAATTTTTTTCTTTTTGGGAGGTTTTCCCCAACCCGGGTCCTTTATTTTTATTACCATCGCATAAATTTTTCCATCGTTGTTTTTGCTTTTAGTAAAAAAGGGGCCCTGTTACTTGGGGGTTTTTGGAAAGTTGAATCAACAGGTTTTTCCCTTTTTTTTTTTTGCAGGTTTTTAAAAGTGTCTTTTGGGCTGTTTTTTGGTACCTTAAATAAAAATGTCATGCATTTCTTTGTCCTCCTCGGTTGGCATTTCACATTAACAAAGCGATTACAAAATTTAAATAAATGGCGATCTTCTTTTTGTAAATCTGCGGGGGCATTTTTTACCCAGAAAAAGCAGTGAGTTTTAGGTGAGCCGCGTTGTAAAATTTCTATTCTGTAAAAAAAATCCAAAATTTTTCTCCAATGGGTTTTGTGCTTCAGACATGATACTTCCTTTAAAAAAAAAAAGGGGGAAAACCCGAGGGTAAAAAACTTTCCCTTGCTCCCATTCCCGGGATTCATTTTAACAGAGGCATCTTTTCTGAAAAGTCCAGGCATAAAGGGTGCTGTGCCCTTTTCCCTCCCTTTTTTCAGGATTGTTCCATGAGTTCGGGCCATCGCAAATAGCCGGGGGAAAAAAGAGCGGGAAACCATGGGGGAAATCCCCAGTTGCCTCACCATGGCAAAACAAGCTTTCTAAACACCTTCCCAGAAAACCGGTGAGCCCCCTTATGGGTTTTAGAAATTTGTAGCCTTAAATAAAAAATTAAATATCCTCTGAAGAGAATCCTTGTTTGTAAAACCTTTCAAAACAAATATGATTTTTGTCCAATGGTTGGGCCTTTCCTCACAGAATAGACAATTTGACACAACCTGTTTCAGTTCAGAAAAGTTTTGACCGAAAAAGATGTTTTCCAGATTTTGTGAAAAATCGCCAATAAACCGTTAAGATCCTTGTTTAAAATATCGACAGAGTGTCATTTTTTGTGGTCTTCTGTGGGGGAAATTTCCCAGTACCTTTAGGGAAAAAAACCCTGGAAAGCTTTTGGTTTTCATTTGTTCCACTTGAAGCCTTAAAAAGGGGTTTTGCTTTTTTTCCAGGTGCGACAGACATATTTTTATCGAAGTTTTTGGTCTAAAACCTCCGGGGCTATGTCAAAAGGTTTTAAGCAAGTTTCCCTGTACATGCCATGTTGTTGCCTGTCCAAAGGAAGTTTTTTATTTAAGGTTTTTATCGTCAGGGGTTCTCCTTGTTTTCCCTCCCCATAATTTTCTAGTTCCTTTTTGTTTTACTTAAAGTATTTTTCAGGCATTGGGTTTAAAATTGGGCATCACTGTAAAATTTGTTAATGCTCCTTTAAATACACAAAGCCTTCTTGATTTTTTTGGACGTACAAAAATTATACTCATAATGTCCCCTTTTTATGTTTTAACCTTCCCCTTTTAATTTCACCCGAATCATTTAAATCCCGCATTGTCAACCTTTTGGGAAAACTTTAGTTACATCTGAAAATGTTTGATGGTACGCAGGTTCGGCCCCTGAAAAAACCCCCCATTTTGTCCTCCCTTTTGGCAAAAACACGGTCTCAGAAGGAATATGCATCCCAATTAAATGCTGGTTTTAGAGAATTCAAAAATCTTTAAACTCAGCAGGAACTGGCCCCCAGTGACAAATTATTTTAACACTTTCTTCTGGTATTTTTCCACTAAAAAACTTTTTTTACATGTGTACAAATAAAATGATCCTGCAGGGCCCGGCTTTCGTTCACAGCCCCTCTGTGCGGTGTCATTGATGAATGTAAAAAAGTTCTGTAATACACCTTTTTTTGCCCCTGATGGAAAAGGGGAAATTTTTGTATTGATCTTTTTTTTTGCATTTTTTTACTTGACTTTTTAAGAGCAGTCTTGACCACTGAGCAAACATACTCGGGGCCTGTTGATTTTCTGTCTGAATTGTTCATAAAGTATTCAAAATTTTTTTCCCTTTTTTTAAAGCCCTTTACTTGTTTTGTAATTTCTGAGTTTTTGGCATTAGCATAAATCGCAGTTTTATACCTGGGCCCAAAATACTTTGTTTCTTTTTCCCTTTGGTGGGACAGCATCCTATGAATTTTTCAAAATCTTTTCTTAATCAATTCCCGTGACTTTTATTTTTTAATACTTTTTTATACTCAAATTTTTTTATTTCTGGTTGGGTTTGTAGCTACTTGTTTTATTATCCAAAATTTGTGTTTTTTTTGGGTTTTGAAAATATTTGTTGTCTCTCCTTACATTTTTTGGGTTTCATTGGGTGATATTTGCTTGTACTCAGTTTTTAATGTTTTTTGTGTTCAGGGTTGGTACATTTTGTTTACTCAGGTCCTTCAATGTTGTTTTGTTCGGTTGTAATTTTTGCTTGTCCCCGGTCCTTCACATGTTGTTTGGTTTTTCGGGTTTTGGTGCAATTTGTTGTACTCAGGCCCTTCACATTTTTTGTGTTCAGGTTTTTTTGGATATTCCTGTATTAGTCCTTAAACATGTTTCTTGTGACATCTGTAGCTACTTGCTATCCCTAAATTTTTTTTAATGCTGACTTGAACTGTTCTTAGTTCGGTATGTGCAGCGTCCGGTCCATTACATTTGTCTGTAAATGTTTCTCAGGACTTTTTAGCTTTTAGAACTTTCTTTTTCGTTTCTCTTCACTTGTTCATATTGTTTTTTTTTTTCCGCTTCAAAAGGTCATGACGACTTGATGCTTTCTTAAATTTGCAGTTTCGAGCTTTTTACAACAATCCGCACTGTATCTGTTTTGTTTGTTTTCACACTGTAACGACTCAAAAATGACACTGATTGTGTGTTGTAGAAAAATTCTGTTCCTGTTGGGGGGGTTTTTCGGGGTTAGGTTTGTTGAGAATTTCGCCATTTTTCCTCTGTGTAAGTAAAAATTTTTAACACCAAAAAGACAGCAGCAGCTTTAATTTTGTTCCTTGCCAGGTTTCCATTACTTCATCCGTGAGCAACTATGTAATTCCAACGGAGGAGTATGTTTTCTGAGACTTGGGTGTATTTGGATTCATTTTGAAAAAATACGACCACTGGCGTCTATTTTTCCATGTTCTTTCCGTATCCCTTAGTGCAAAAAACAAGGATTTGAAAAGCGTTCCATCCCCAGTGTGTCTGTGTTTCACAGGGTACCCCTCAAAAACTGGTACTTGAACATCCACTGATCGTGATCAAAATACACAAAATTGGTTTTATGCAAAAACTCTTTGCTGTTGAGTTGTTACCGACTGAATTTAAAGGGTTTTCATGCTGTGTCTTGCTAATCGACAATGTCACTGAATGCTATTGATTTCTTTTTTGTTCAGCTTTAGGGGCTTGGGAGTTTTATTACTCACCACAGAGGAAAGTTCAGGATCGGGGCATTGCGGTTACAATAAACTGGATCACTATAGCCCCTGCTCACGGGAGGGTTTGTAGTGGGCGGTTGCACATCACTGACGGGCATTTTTGGCCCTTCCATCTGCCATAAATTTTCACTAATTAACATTTGTGAAAAGGGGGGTTATTTTTAAAAAGCTCTGCTGAACTACATGTCGGTTAACTCACAAACCCTGTGATTTCAACGGTGCCCCTTGTGCCCCCAATGACGCCCGGAATTGAAACAGGGTTCAGGAAGTTTGTATGTTAGCTGAAAACTCTAAATTTTTTCCCGTTCTTGAGTCATCACCAGTGGTGCTTTGAATGTGAGTCTGAGCCATCGGGAACCTTTTTGGGGATAGCCTGTTTCAAAACCAGTAAACAAACAAGCTCAAACTTTTCATCACTGTAATTATGTTTCTCATACCCCATTAAACTTTTTGCATTTCGCCATAATCACGAACACCAAACAGTCCTACAAAATTCGTACTGTAGTTTAAATGAAATGTTGACCCGTAATGTATGTTCGTAGGCAGATCTGTAAAAAACGGGAGCCGGAAGCATCATGGATCAGGTTTGCATCTCTGAAAATATGTAAAGGTGTCCCTTCGCAGCACACACCAGGTCTTTTTGGGGTCCAGGTCGGACATTCTTCAGTTGCAAATCAAAATTTGAAATTTTACACTTTGGCTAACACTGTTTTATTAGCATTATCACCAAACGTGAGTGCCCTTGAGGGAAACCCCTTTTAAATGGGGAGGGCTGTGGAAATAAAGGGCAGATTCAATATTAAATAAGGGAAGTTCAGAGTTATGACAGGGTTAATGCCAGAGTTTGTGCCGGGTTTTCGGGGCAGAGTTTTTTGCAAGTTTTTTTGAGCGGTTTGTTGTATGCTAGATGAGCGGTTTTTGCAAGCTTTTTGAGCGGGAATTGGCCCATTTTTCCCTTTTTTTTATGAGGTGACAAAACCCCTCATTTGCCTTTTTTTATGGGTGCAGAACCTCATTTGTTTTTTGAAAATGGGGAACAAAACCCCATCAGTCATGCGCAACCCCCACACCGATCTGCAATCCTCTTCTTGGCTGCTGGGGAAGCCTGGATCCCCGGGTATGGGGCATCAAAACACAAAAAACACCATTTTTGGTTAACACAACCTACTTGTGCTATATTATACTCAAAACAAAACTGAAAATACTTGTAATCCCTTTTTCCGTGGTTTTTAAACTTCAACAATTTTCTTATAAAAAAAAATAGATCTGCTACATTAAGTAACGTGTTTTTTCTTGAAATGGTTTTTTACAAATTTTTTCCACTCTGAAAACCTTTAAATTGCTTCTTTTTTTAAGGGTGCAATAAAATAAACTTGCTTGTTTTAGAAACCCTTTAAAATGCAAATGAAACCCTCTCCGTAAACATGCTTTTCAAACAAGCTCCTGTAATTCTAAACTTACAAAACTATGAATATCATGTTTGGTTTTTTTGTAAAATCCCCCTCTTAAATCCCTGTTGTCTGCGCCAAGATTAATTCTACAAAAAAAGTGATCAATGCACCTGGCCCTTTCACTTCAATTTAAATAGCATATAATAGGGTTTTATTTTAAGATTGTTCCATAAATAATAGTACTCTTTTAATTTTTTTAAAAATGTCAGTACATAAATAATTTGTACCCTTTCATACAAATCTAATATGATTACAAACTATTTAAAAAACAATTTTTTGTCCTAAGGGTTAAAAGCTAGTCCCCCAACCCGGGGGCCAAATAACAGTCTGTATTTTAAAAAAGCAAATTTTTTTAAAACCCCAAAAAGGTGTGTTGTAATAAAAAATGAATCTGATTAATTGGGGGATATTGAAAAACAACCTTCAGAAATTTCTTTTCAAACAGTACGCCTCAAGTTTTTGACCAGTTCAACTCACAAAATGCTACAGAAACAAAAATACGAACTTAAAACTTTTTTTTTTTGGGTCAAATATTTTCTAGTTTTTAAAAGAACTGACTGATGGAACTGTACAAAAATGTACAGTACTACATTTTAATTTTCATTTCAAAAATTCTATGATTTTTCATGAAAAAAATTTTTTACTGGTCAGTTAAAAAAAAACCTTTTTTTTACTACTTTTCAAAAACACTCTTCTGTTGTTTTAATTTTCTGCTTCAGGTTTTTAAACAGTTCACATTTTTCCATCCACTGTGATTGGGTGGGGAAAAGAATATTGTCACAATGCATAGAAATCGGAATTTATACAATAATCATTTTATCATGCGGGCGGGTTTTGGCTGTCGTAAAAAAAAAAAAACAAAACAGGGTTTGATTTTTGGGGGGGGACAAAATTTTTTAAAAGTTCAATGCGCACGCAGCATTATATTTTTTTAAAAAAATAATTATATTACAATGTACTTAAAACCTTTTTTCCCCCATTCTGTTTTCTTCACGGCACAATGATTTAAAAAATCAATGTCATGCAAATAACATTTCAAAAAAACCCATCACATAATTGGTTTTCCCAGTTTACAATTGATTTTTTGTAAGGAACTGGGACAGAAACAGAGTTTCAAAATAATTTACATTATCATTGGGTAGTAATAAAAAAAAATTATTAAAAAATCAAAAGTAAAAAATTCTACAAAAAATCTTAAAAATACATCTGAGTATTAAAAACTGAAATCTGAGAAAACAAAACGCAACCTAACTGAGTATCAGCATCCCAATTTTCTGAAAAATTTGGGGAGTGCAAACTAATTTCCAAAACACCTTGCTTTAATCTACCTAACGCATTGTCTACACTTTACAACCACTAAGGGTTTATGGTCCGTTCTTCTGTTTTCAACTGTTTAAAAAGCAAACTTTACGGGTGCTATTTAAAAACACTTTTTAAACCAAAAGTTACAAATGAATCCTATTTCAAATTACATTTATGTTTTGTCTTAAAAGAACGATATAAAAATAAAACTAAAACATTTCTTAGATTATCAGAGTGGTACTTTCCCCCAAAAATTTTTTTTACTATGATATTTATTTTTAGACCACAGGTTATAAGTGTGCCATCATAAAACTCAAGCTTTTTTTAGAAAAATCCCTACACTGAGCTACAAAAAATGAAACGCAAACCCGAAGGGAAAAAGTTTACGACAAGCCCGAGCATCTATTGCCGGTTCTTACAAAGCAAAAAATAAGCACAAAGTGCGCTCACGTCCCCTTTACGTGCCCAGTTTTTTTTTTTCATTAAATATCCAATTAATCGGCCTCGTGAGGGTTCCCTGTGAAAACCGGCACGCAAGCGCAGGAACATTACCCCTCCACCGGCTGATTAAACCCCGCTTTAAACACGGTAAGGGCCACATGGAACCAGGCGCACATTAGGACTTAATCCTCAACTACTTTTTTCGGGGTTTTATAAAGGCAGTAAAAAAAAAAATTCTCATTTTCATATTTATACGGGACTTTGCTCTTACGGCTGCTGCAGCGCTGGTAACAAAAACCCCCCGCTTTAGCTCCGCTCATTAAAACCCCAATCCCGCCATTTTTATAAATTACATGTTTTAAACACTCAAAACACCCGCCACTCACAAAGGTTTTTTAAAGATAAAAAACGGTTGCGCTGTTCAGTAAAATACATTTAAACATGTCAGGAAAAAATTTCAAGCTTTTCAAAAAGCGAACGCATCACAAATTAACTCAAAATTTTAAAATTTTAAAACGAACTGTTTTTTTACCTTTTTTAAAAAAAAATTAATTTTTTATGAAAAATGCTGCACAACCAAATAGAACGCAAATTCAAAAGTCGTGGAAACTTTCACTTTTTTCTCATTTAAATTTTACAACACTTTTTTAACTACCAGCAGGTAAATTTTATTACAACAGCTTTTACTAGTAATGACAAACAAAATTATGTTAAGCTAATTTTGTTACCTCGTGCACTTGTCCTCGAAGTCTCTTCAACAATGATTAGAAACAAAAATGGTCCTGCCCAAACAGGGACTAAACCGTGACAGCATAAATCAAGTCTCCATCTCTCCTCCTCCTGTATTAACTGATGGGCCTAACCCCCCCCCCCCCCCCCCCCCCCCCCCCCCCCCCCCCCACAGCATCCAAAGGGGGGGCAAAGCCCCTCAGTTCGTAAATTTTGACCCTTCCCGAAAAACATTCTTGAAAACTCACATCCGTGTCACCTCACCTTTTCCCCCCGTGTCACTATTTATTTCACCCAAACTAACTTAATTTCTTTGGCAGTTGTGACGTTTTTTTTTTTTACATTTGTCTTCAACACATGTATTTTTATCTTTAATGCATTTTTTCTATTTACTGTTTATTCAATTTGATTTAATTTAGTTTTTCATTTCGTCTTTTTGCAGAAACCTTTTGTCACAGCAACTTACACATGACTATGAAAAAGTCCGTAATTACATACACTATAGATTACGAAAATGGATAATTGAATAATACTACAGTGTAGCTTGTATTCACTTGGTATTGAACGTCAACACCTAGCCTTCACCCGCATGTGCATGGTAACAGCTGGGTTCCTCAATTTTTGACCTTTCCTCTGCAAAACTTTTTAGTACCACATGCACATGTCACCTCACTGTTTTCAATGTGTCTTTAGTTACTTCATCAAAATTACATACACCATCTCTTTAACCTGTCTCACTTTTGTCCCAATCACTTCATTTACAATAAATACTCTTTATTTTTATGTGTAAATTTACATATAATTTCTCTATGTTTTAATTGCTGTTTAAGCCATGCTGTTTAAGTTTTGCACATAGATTAACACACAATTCCACATGTAAATATTCACATCTTTATTGACTAGAACAAAATATTACAGTGTCATCTGTTATAAGAATATAACAATAATATTATATATAATATAATGTACATTATAAATATATAAATATTATTAAATTATAAACTATATGCAATAAAACATTAATATATGTACATAAATACACAATGTTTTACACTTTCAAATAATAATTTTTTACACACAATTTTGTAACACACAAATAACAAATTAAGTCTTACAAGATACACAATCATATAATGAACCCTCCAGATGTTTTTGAAATAAACTACAATTAAACAAAATCTACACACATAAAATGGCTGAAATACAAATACAAAAGATTTGTTACCCTAAACAGCTTTCTTACACATAGAAATGCCTTTATTTTTTTGGTTTCACATTTTTGGGGTTATGTCTTTTCTTTTCATTCTTCTCTCCTTCCATCATGTCTAAGATGTCTTCAAGGTCCTCATCTACACTCTCTATGACTGTACTTGCAGTGCTGAGTGATGTCTCTTCTCTTGAAGAAACACGCTTTTTTGGACTGTGGTTAAATTGCCCAAACCACTTTCTGGCACTATGTCTTTTAGGTCAGCGGACACACCTTCTTTGTTAATAAGCCGAATTGAGACAACTCTTCCAAAGCGACATCAATTTCTGCTTTTCTCATACTCCAGCAGCTGTCTTACTAAATCTTCAACATTTGGCAATTTTGTGCTGCTAAACATGAGCATAGAACGTACTATTGCATCTGAAAAATTAAATACATGCTGATCCCCATTTCCATCCACAACTGACAGTTTTTCCCTGAACCTCGGTTTCAATTTTAGTATTTTTTACAAAACACAACAGTGCTGACAACGTGTCATGAAGTGTCCTGGATTCACAGCATCTAGTTGCATGCCTTTTTGGACAAAAATGCTTGACTTCGATATCAGCTGTTAAAATTTCCCCAGTAAAAACTCAGCATCATCCTTGATAGCTTCTGGCCGCATTGCCAGCATCAGCTACCTGCTGTATGACAGTTTGTACTGTTGTGCTTAATACTGCTTTCCCCAAATATATGCGGACAGACACACATTTAATGTCATACCACATGCCAATGTCTAACTTTATGTCACCCAAAGGGTTTAAAGACACAATGAGTCCGTTTGATCAGCCACCGCATATAAAATCTTGGTTAGCTTCTTCTTGTGTCTTGTCATCGCCTGTCCTCGCTCTCGTTCCTCAAGTACTTTGACAGTAATTTTGTACCTACAACATAATGACAAGTTTACATAAAAACTTTACACAACCACACCCTTACATTATTTAACTATATACTTTACAATACATGCACGATAAACAATGTCCTTTATGGCTTTTCTTTCACACTACCCACATTTAACATGCATCTTTTGTAAAACTTACTCGTTGTATCTATAGGGTCAACCGCAACTCTGCAAAAGGGTCTTCCTTTGGGACATCATGCTTGGTCTTGCTTTATCACATTGGAATGGTACGCATCTCAAAAAAGACATTTACACTGTGCCCCAGCAATAATGTCTTGTCACCAACCCGCTTTCCGTGAAGGTCGGATATCACATTTTTTAAGTTTTACTGGACTTCTACAAATCAAACATATTTACATAATACAGTTTTTATTTGCCACAGATTATTATAATAATATTGTCCTTTTGTATTATAGGGTACTACATTATCTCCCTTTTATCACTTTCATTCTTTTACTAAATCTGCAATTATACTACGCTTTACATTACAGTTATTGTAAACTATTACAACATTACTCAATTTACATGCAAACCATATCACATGTTTAACTACTGGAGTACTATGAATATTACCCTAACACACGACTAATATATATTTCAGTTCATATGGTTTATGTATTACAGTAACTACACTAACTTTATATAACCCTTACCCATTTCGCTCAGCCAAACGTACTTCTGGTGCTGCTTCGACTTGAAAAACTACCACCTAGAAAACAGGTAGCTTCCTTGCATCAACCCCCGTAAAATATTTCTTTGATGACATAGCCTTTTTTATTTCAGATACATCATGGATGTACCCTTCAACAGACACCTTCATTTTCTTCTCAGTCATGTCCATTGCTGTACATAAAAAATTTCATAAACACAGGTTAATAGTTACAAAGCTTCGTTACATGTCATACCTAAATAATTTTTTTACTATATATATTTGAAATATATTCTTTTTAAAATTATTATATTACTTTCCTATAACCACTTTTACCCCTATTAACAAAAAACAGGCCTTTGTGTTTAACATGTCTACTCCCACTTGCATCAAAGCCGTTCTGATCATCAGCCTCAATGCATCAACCTAAGGTTCCTTTCAGTGTCACCAGTCATATAAACAGCTTTCAATCGATCCTTACACACCTTTTACTTATGTTTCTTTTATTTCTCGTTCTTTACGGTGTGTCACTTTTCTGTGCGTAGTACCAAATTTCGTGCCCTACCGCTGTATCATTCTTGGTGTATGTTTTGACACCTTGTATGTTTATGTACACCTGCTGGAAATTAATACATGTACTGTACACAACAGCTAAAATTTTTATATATATTTTTTTCATTATATTATATTATTATATTATATATTTATTTATTATTTTTATTGCTATAATTTTACTGCTTCCACACATTTACAATTTTTTTTTAGCCCAGTACACTGGTAACATTATAAAAAATTGAGAAGTCAGCACCCTTTTTGACCTTCTAGTAACAAGGACCACTTTTAATTTATTAAAAGGCTACAACGCTCATATTGCCTAACATTAATCCTAGTGTAATGTGCTATTTCTGATGCACAAAACCCCAAAAACTGTAAAATGTAGTAGTGATTTTGGGGTTTTAAAATCTGTTGTATTATCAAACCTGATCATTGAAAACTATAGTGTAGGGAATTAAATTTGTAAGAATTTGGGAGTGCCACAAGTCCCTTTATTTTTTTTTGGAAAAAAGTTACTTTTCTTTTAAAAAAAACTGCATTTTTTAAAATAAAATTTTACATACTGCTACAATTATTCCTCCCAAGTATGTGTTTTTTTTTTGGCGCTTTTTGACATCGTTACGGTGTTGGCATAAATATCGAAAATTCCTTTTCATTCAAATGTCATTATATAAGAAATTTTAAAAACAGTGAGCATAGAAACAAACCTTCTGCACTTTTGGATGAAACAGTACCCCCACGAAATTTCCTTTGGTATTTTAACCACAAACAGAAAAAACGGAAAAACCTTATAAAAATTTTTTATCACTTGAACTTTTGTTTATACTTTTATTTTAACATCATTCCCAGAAAATGAAAAAAACAAATTTTAAAATAAACAATATTTCATAAAGACAAGTACTTTCCAAAAACAGTAGACGAAATAAAGAGTATTCCCCGAAATAAGCACCTTAATTTGAACTTTGTAAAAAATTTAAATAAATACCTTTATTTGACTTTTTTTATAATACTTTTTTCAATAACTACAAACCATGTGAAAAACTTAGCTAAATATTTACCCTTTACAACCCAGAAAACATCAAAACCTTTAACTGTGAAAAATGCGAAACTACGTAAATATCGCGTTCATTAACTCAATTTTCCCCGTTGCATGTACTAACATTTTTACTCATTCATTTCTGTGTGATGAGGCGCTATTTAGTAAGCACAGTTGGCGGGACCTTTTTTGGGGTTTAAAAAATTTTTCAGTAATTAACTTCAATGAAACTTTTAATATTCACTACGCGCCCCTTCTTTTTAGACGCTTGGCACAAAAAAACCCCGCTTTTTGTCCCGGGAATTAACCTCTATTCAGACTTTTGAAGTTCAACCGAAAGACAGACTTTTAAATCCACATCATTACACTGAAACCTTTCATCACCAGCAAACGATGTTTAGAATGATGAGAAAAATTTCCCATTTACTAAAACACATTTAAACATGTCATTTTTATTTTTTAAAATTCACCAACGACCCCATCAACAATAAACTCTAAAGTCTAACGCCAAAGCACCCGCCTGTGTTACTAACTTGCAAAAATTAACGTTTTCTACATGTTTTTCTACAGGTTTTCAACACGATTTTATGAAGTTACTGCACAACCAAATAATCAGAACTCAACTTACACAAAGTCGTGAAACTTCTTAATTAACTTTACACTTTTACTCCTTTAAACTTTACAACACTTTTAAACTACTCAGCAGGTAACTTTCATTACAACAGCTTCATCTAGTAATGCACAAACAATAATTATGTTACGCAAAAAATTATGTTACCCCTCAGTGCACTTCTCATCGAAGTCTCTTCAACAATGATTAGAAACAAATCTGTGTCCTGCCCAGTAACAGGTACTATCACGTGACAGTCATAAATCAAGTCTCCATCTCTCCTCCTGTATTAGACATGATGGAGCCTACCCCCCCCCCCCCCCAGCATCACTGTGGCAATTGCCCCCAGTTCGTAAAATTTTGACCCTTCCTCTGAAAAAATTACTTGAACACGTGCACATTACGTGTCACCTCACCGTTTTCCCCCGTGTCACTATTTACTTCATCAAAACTACTTCATTGACCTCTCACACTTTTGACCCAACTCACTTAATCCAATAAATACTATCTTCTTTATACACTGTCAGTTTTAATTTACATGTTTACTAAGAACTTCAGTCATATATATTAATTGGTGTTTAGACCATTAATCTGTTTTCACAAACAAAAAAGCACACAGTTCCACATACATATTCACATCTTTATTGACAAACCATTTAACAATGTTTTATACAGTGATACTGTAACACAGTATACTCAACTGAACTCAATTTTTATTTATAAAGCACTTTAAAAACAACAGAGCTGCAAAAAAGTGCAGATTTTTCTGACGCCTGCAACAGTATGTGTACAAACAACACGCTTTCCGTCTGCGTAATTACTATCTGTATTCAGCCGACTCGGGAACATAACGTGCAGTGAAAGAGCTAAAAGGTTTAAAACACTCAAGCAATAAGTCCACATAACATAACGTCACACAAACATATTACAATGAACTCTTCTTTAAGAATTTTTAAGACGTTCCATGTCTATTACACACCTCGCGATCTCACTTTGGTGCGCACTGATTAATTACTCTCTACAGCGTAGCACCACATTCAGTTTAACTGTTCATTTATTTTTCTGTCATTTAAGCACTGTTTCATTAATTTCAATTATCTGACATACTGCTGCGTTTGCTGTTCCACTTACTGATATTTTCAGCAGCCATATACTGACATCTTTATAACATACGATAATTATCACGTATGTCCCTATGATATTATTCCACACGCACCTATAGCCTACAGCGACTTTGTATTTAAATCACCGTCAATGTAAACACTCCTTATTATCTTGCCTTCATTTCAAATACGATCAGTATTATGTTTTGGTACCTGTTATGAGCATGTTTAAAACGTTAGGACTCTCACGCGTTAAACCATTTATAAAATGTAAAAAAATTGCCCATAACTACATCTTTTTTTAAACAAACTTTTTTCAATCACAGAAACACATTAACAACGTTACTCTCTTATTCTTTGTGCCTCAGAAACGATGCTCGAAACTTTTTTGCAACACTCCTTGCACGTGACTTTAAAGTCATCCTGTCAAATCTCTAACGGTGTCCATCTTTCTGCCTCCGAGTTTGTATCACACCTGCAATTATACAAAATGACACATATCACAACTATTTCGTTTATTGTTTTAATGATACACCCATTTCCACCGTGTTCACAAATTTTTACTAATCATTTTTTCCTGTAACGTTCACAATATATACCATAAATATAACGGTCTCATCATGACCAAAAAGCCCACATTAAAGCAACAAGGCACGATATATTGCGTGTAGTCAATAACTAACGAAACAAGTTTTCTGGGGCGTAGGGGTGTGTTTTTTTTTAAATTCTTCTCTTTACTGTGTGTTCGCTGCCTCATATAAACTACGTTGCGGCTGTGCTGTAGTACCAGAAGCGGGTTTCTAGTCGTACGCGTGACGTGACATCTGCTGTATCGTGTGCAAGTATGTAAGGTGTGCACAACACTTAAATTTAAATTTATATAGCTTTTATTATATTACTTTTTTTAAACATTAATGTTACTAAACTATTTTAATCTTCTGCATTTTGTTTCTATGTCACATGATGGCTTCCATGCCTAAACCATATGTTTTCTCTCAACTATTTGGAGCAGCTTTCTTTATTTATCTTTGTTTTTACAGCTCATACTGCATTTACTGCTATTACTCTATAAATCGTGGTCATATGTGTTTCCTTCTGACCTTAAACAGACCACACAAAATGTAAAATTACAAACGCATTATATACAGATAAAGTCAGTATGAAGTTAAAATATTTAGTGCAGTTATACTGTCGGCAGAATGATCAATTAAGAAGGTGCAACTGTTCATTAGTTTGATTCCCTTCGGGAAGAAGGCTTTTTTCACCCTTGTGGTTCTAAACGCTGGCTTGAGAAAAGCTGCTGAAACAGGTGATGTCCAGGGTGTAAGGGATCAGAGGGCAGTTGGGACTCGAAGCTTTCAGGTTCTGAAAGTGCGCGATATGGTAGTGTGACCACTGTACTTCTGATGGACCTCCCTGCAGCATGATGATGCTCTGCAGTCTGTGACTCTGCTGTTTGGTGGCTGATCTCCCTCTCCCAAAACAACACACATTATGATGAATGAAGTTAAAAATACTACAGATTCTATACTCTATTTTGATACTAAAACATATATTGCATTTAAGAAACACGTTGTAGAGTTTACTTTTTCTACATTTGTAACATGTTCCAGATTTTAAACATAAGCGCAGTCCTATTCTTTCAACCCCTGTTAGAACCTTACACTGCCACCCAACGAGTGTTCATATCTCTTTATTGCAATTTATTCACAAAAATACATAAACTCAAATGTCTTATTGCTTTTATAAAACTGTTACAAATACTCGTTCATAAAAATTGCTATAATGCATATATACTTTCGTCATACTACATTTCCTTAATTAACTTGTTTTCAGCACATTATGTTTTTTTAAACTGAACACTAATTCCACCCAAAGCAACAGGTCTCTGTAACAATCAAATGCTGCTATCTAGTGGCCTTCTGTCTGTATGAAAAAAGTATGTAGTTCCTACAATGAAGTTGGTTGCTCTTCATAAATCGGCTTAATCATTAAAACCCCCCCCTGTTTTCGAC
>JAFMOC010001328.1:0-17500 GCA_019802505.1 Corydoras sp. C115
TATCTTTGTTCTAATTTAAATAAAAAATATTGGTTTGTTTATTCAGCGATTTGATGGCACTTGGGTTTTTGGGAAATTTGTTTTTTGGTTTTAAACACCCCTAGTTTTACAAACAGGGTAAAAAAATTACTTTTAAATTTTTTATTCGTCTCTTTAATTTATGTGTGTTAAATTTAATCTGTACTGTAAGTAACCAAATGTTTAAAAATATATTAGTTTTTTTTTTTTCCCTCTCTTTTTTAGTTTTTACAAAAAATTAAGACCTGTCTCTACGTCATCAGTTTTTTTTTGTTAACTATCTTCTAGCATGTCGGGCACGCCTGTGTGGGGACAGAAAATAAGATGTAAGGATTTCTTTCAAGGGAAAGGAAAAAAAAAAGAAAAAAACGACAAAAATCTTTTTAAAAAATGTACTTGCACTAATTCTGAATTTTAGTTCTTTGTCTCTGTCTCTTGTCACTTGTGATTCAGAATTGTCGTCAGGATGAATTCATTCATTTCAACATCAATTCGACAAAAAAAGTCGACCACTTAACGCATTCTCTTCTCCGTTTCTGATAGAATGCCGCCACCTCCTGTTAATGGGAAAATATCACACTAAAAACAGTAGCGAGGACAGACAGCAGGCTTTGACACACAACGTCTGCATTGCTTTTGTCTCCTCACGCATTCTCATAACATTAATACGCATCTCTTGCACTTGCGTCTTCTTAACATTGTATTTTATACATTTCATTGCTGGCTTCTTTTTTGCCGTCGCTGTTTCACTCTTGAGAGTACTGCCCTTCACGCAGTTTCGGACATTTTTGGCGTAGTGTTTGTCTGAGTGCTTTCTACTCACTTTTGATTTACCTTTGACCCGTCGAAGGGCCAGTTTACCAACACTCTGATCCACAGAGCTTCACGCTAAAGACATTTGCGAGGTAGTTCCTCAGCCACATTCACTCGAGGGAGGGGGCAATTCGTATCTCCAATTCACCTATCACAATATGTTGGGTATGAGGGAAGAACACCAAGTCGGGTTAGCTCTGTTTATGAGGGATTGTTGGTAATGTGGCAACCTTCGGGGGTTTCAGGGATTTAGTGCTCATGGCAACCCCTGTTTCTATCGGGGTGTACGTATATAACGATGTAAGGATTTCTTTCACAGGAAAAAAAAAAAAAAAGAATAAAACGACTAAAAGCTTTTTGAAAAAATGTACTTGCTAACACTAATCTGAATTTAAGTCTTTGTCTCTGTCTCTTGTCAACTTGTGATTCAGAAGTGTCGTCAGGATGAAACATTCAGCAGGTTGAAAAGGCTGAATATGTGAAATGACGAGCTCCCACATGAAGCCCTGAAGGTTTCTCACTGTATTGCGGATCCAAGATGTACCGATATTTTTTTCTTAAATTTCATGCAATTTTTTTTTTTTTTTTTTTAAATGTGAGGAGAAAAAATGTTGAATAAAATGTATGAAGTTATTTCGTTAAAAAAGAAAAAATTAAAGGTGAGTGAAGGAAAAGCTTACAGCACCTGGTATTCCCAGGCGGTCTCCCATCCAAGTACTAACCAGGCCCGACCCAGCTTAGCTTCCGAGATCAACCAAGATCGGGCGTGCTTTTTTTTTTTTTTTTTTTTTTTTTTTTTTTTTTTTTTTTTTTTTTTTTTAATTAAAATTACAAAAAATTACAAAGAATTACAATACATCTTATATTAAAAAAAACCTTCTCATATTCAAAGTTGTACTTTAAACATCCTACCCTCGATTTTCATTAATCCCATTTCCAGATCAAGTTTTCGTTATCATGTTCAATCAAAGGATTATTCTTTACAAACATTTCTTTAAACGTTTTTGGGTCCTCATTCATCAAAAAGTATTGATTTAACAGTTCTCCCAAAAATTCCATTTTTCCTTTAAATATTTCCCAAACCTCTATTTTCTTCTTCTCATATTTCATTATATTCCTTCTCAACCATATAGAATATCTGGCAACCGCCAAAATTAAATTCAAAACATAATTATTACATCTTTTCTCTCTCCTCCCGAACAAAAACAAAATTTCCCAGTCCTTTGAAGACATTCCCTCATCATAGTTCTCATTCAACATTTTTTTAATAATTCCTTTCATTTTTTCTGAAAATTCTTTCAACTCTTTACAATAAAAAAACAGATGTAACAAACCTTCATCTTCCTTCATACAGACTTTACATTTTAAATCACCCTCTAACCCTATTTTTTGTCTTCTCATTTCTGTTAATATGCAGTTATGTCTCAATAAATAACAAAAGTTTTCCAGTGCCGGTTCCATACATTTAATTTTTAATTTTTCCATATATTCTCTTCCTTTAGATTCTCATACCTTTTTTTCCAGTATGCATTTGCCACTGGTTTTGTGAAAATCATATCCCTAAAAATAATATAAATTTTTTTAATGTCGCAATCTCTTATATGTACCATTTTATTTCCCTTTTGTTTAACATAGGTTTCAATTGTTCCTTTTTCTGCCTTCCTTTCGTTTTTATTTATTTATTTTATCCATTCATTTGGTATACTGTCTTTAAGCTGTTCTAATTGCTTTTTTATTGTTTTCTCATTATAGTCCTCCTTTATTTCTTCCATTGCATCTATGATCACTTGAACTGGTAAAAACCCTTCCTTTACTTCATACATAATATCTTTCACTTGTCTTATACCTGCTTGCCACCATTTTTTATAATAAATAGGCTTATTTTCCCATTTAATATTTTCATTTAGGAACAATGGGTAGTCTAACATTTCTTTCCTCCCCTTTGGTATTATTATCATTTTATTCTGAAAGTCTCCCCATGCTTCCAAAACCTCTTTATAAAATGTTGGTACTTTCTCTCTCATATAATTCTTTGTTTGCATCCACAAAATGTTAATGTCCATTATATAATCTCCACACTTTTGTAAATAGTGTTTCATGATTTTTTTCCATACAGCATCATGCTTCTCATCCAAAAACCTTTTTATAATTTTAATTCTTAAACTCTTCATTCTAATTTGAGTATCCATCAATTTTAGGCCTCCCTCCTCCAGCCCTCCAATCAATGTACTATATGCTATCTTGATTCTACCTTTCCCCCAAATAAACTCCACAACGATTTTTTTGATTCTTTTGTATGCTTCAGCCGGTAATGGTGTCACACTCAATATATACCATATTTTGGATAGCACTAGACTATTTATTACTAGAATTTTCCCTCTTAGGCTTAAATTCCTTGTTTTCCAAAATCTCAGTCTTTTTTCTATTTCTGCTACAATCACATTCCAAATGATTTCCTCAATTTTTTTGACATTTTGACCCATTTGTCTCCCCAGAACTCTAATACTATCTTTTTCTTCTTTAATTTGGATTTGCGCTGACAATGCGTCAGCACATCCTATTCTCAGGTATTTACATTTGTCCATATTTATTTTTGCTCCTGAACCTTTACAGTATTCCTTAATTTTTTGTACTGCTTTTTCTACGCTCTTTATATCTTCCATTATTAAAGTAACATCATCAGCGTATTGATAAACTGGTTCACTTCTTTCATTATTTTCTATCTCGATCCCCTTGATTTCTGGTTCTTCTTTAATTGCCATACCCAACGGCTCCGCCACCATTGTGTACAGTAGCGCCGATAGAGGACCTCCTTGCCTTATACCTCTTGTGGGTTTTATATACTCTGTTAAATAGCCATTACATTTGATTGTTGTTAAAATATCATAATATAATATTTTTATCCAGTTACTAAAGTTTTCCCCAAATTCAAACTGTTTAATTACGTTGTACATATACGAGTGTTCAACTCTGTCGAACGCCTTTTCTACATCTATATTAATTAAATAGCCGCTTTTTCTGTCATATACATTATTGTGTCTCTTATACTACTTACTGTATCAATTATATCTCTTCCTTCGACTCCGTAAGCCTGTGTTGTTTTAATTATTTTGGGTAAAACTACTTTTAATCTATTTGCTATTACTTTTGCCAATATGTTTACATCCGTATTTAGCATTGTTATCGGTCTGTAATTTTTAAGATTCGTAATATCCCCCGTTTTTTTATATATTAACTTAATAAGTCCTATTTTCATATTCTCACTTAGTTCTTTGTTGTCAAAAGTTTCCGTGAATACTTCTTTTAGAATAGGTACTAATATTTCTTTAAAGTTTTTATAAAACTCATTTATCAATCCATCTACTCCCGGACTTTTCCGCATATTTAATTGTTCTATTGCTCTACTTATTTCTTCCATTGTAATATCATCTTCACACATTTCCCTGTCCTCAGGTGAAACTTTGCCCTTTATCTTGCTTAAAATTGCTTTTTCAGCTTCTTTATTTATTCCCTCCCTTTTGAATATGTCCTCATAATACTGTTTTACCGTTTTGAGTATTTCCACCGTGTCGTTTTTAATTTCGCCGTTTTTATTTAACACCTCTTTTAAGACATCTGCCCTTTGCTTACTCTTCTCTAACTCAAAGAAATATTTTGTACTCCTTTCCCCCTCCACCACATGTTTTGCTTTACTTCTTATCATTAATCCTCTACATTTTTCCTCCTCTATAATTTTTATTTTATCCTCTAAAACTATTATTTTCTCTTTATTTTGGTCATTAATGTTCCCTTCTATTAGTTTTTCTAACTCATCTCTCAGTTTTTTTTCTGCTTGTCTTTTTATTTTTTGTCTGATTCTACTATGTTCGATTGATAATTTTTTTATTTCATGTTTTAGGTTATCCCACCATATTCTTTTGTCAGCATCATACATTATACTCCCTTTACTCCATTCTATTAAGTTTTTTACCCTCATGTTATATATTTTATCTCTCAAAAGATTTGCGTTCAAAGCCCATATCCCCGGCCCTCTCTGTATTTCCGTAAAATCTATTGTCCAACATAAATAATCGTGATCACTAAAATTGGTTGTCTTATATTTAATATTTTTTATTTTCCCTTCCATCTCTTTTTTACAAAGCAACAGATCTATTCTACTTTGTTTAATCTTTCCCAGAACCTTTAGTTTTCTTGAGAATTGTCTTCTTCCCATATTTCTATCTCTCCACACATCTATAAATTCATACGTCTCCATCAAAGCCTTTAAACAGCATCTGCCCTTATCAGACCTATAAACCATTTCATTATCAATATCTAATTTATTCAAAAAAGTGTTGAAATCCCCAAAAATCAATACATTTCCCCATTTTTCAAGTGTTCCTATTAGGTCTTTAAAGAAACCTTCCTTTTCATGTTCATCATTTGGCGCATGGATATTTAACAAAATTATTTTTTCTCCTCCTTTTGTTATTTCTATTGCTATCCCCTTCCCTTTCCCATCACTATAAATTTCTTTCTCTTCATCAGACACATTTCGTTTAACTAGGATTGCTACCCCGCATCCTTTTTTCTTTTCCCCATTACTATAATATATATTTCCATCCCATATTTTTCTGAATCTTCCCATATTATCTTCCTCCCAAAAGGTTTCTTGAAAACAAATAACATCCACATTTTTGTTTTGCGTTACTATTTTTTCAAATTTTTCCACATTACTTAAACCCCTCGCATTTAAATTAACTATTTTTAACAAAAACATTATGCCCAGAAGGAAAAAAGGACTAATTAATCTACATTAGAGTCCACTCCATTATGTTACCCTCATTCTAGTTCCTCCTCCATCAATTCCCCATACTTTCCAGTCTTATACATCATTCCCATCCAGCTTGCAGTCCCTCTTCTGTCTTGTTTCCTTTCCAATGCTCTCAATGAAATTTGCTTTATAGGTTTTTTCTCTCGTCTTCGTTCCAGCTTTAAATTTTTCACCTCCTTATTTCTCTGTCTCTCCTCCTCTTCTTCTTCTTCCTATTCAGAATCATCCCTTTCTCTTTTTTCTTTTGGGCCCATATCTTGATCTCTTTCCATTTCATTTGCACTTTCTTTTTCTTTGTCGTTATTCATTTCTGCGCTGAATAGAATTTTCTGCTTATTTTCCGTTCCTTCTTTCTCTTTTGGCATTTCCTCCAATATTACCACTTCACTTTCCTCCTTGCTTTGTGTTGTTCGCTCAGTATCTCCAGCCTCTCTTTCTGCTGCGATTTCCATCCTTTCCGCTTGTATATCCTCCTCTCCTGGACATACACAGCTTATCATAGCTTTCTTACAATCTGGACACTTAATTGCCATACAGTCTCTCGCATAATGTCCTTGTTCATAACATTCTCTGCATATGAATTCTGGACATTCCTTCATCATGTGGTCTGGGCTCATGCACAGCCTACAGGTCTTCACTTGCCGATTGTGTATGACCCTGAAGTACTGAAATCCCTCTGCAGTTTCAAGTTTTGTACTATATGGCAACGAGGTAACTCCTTTAGGAAATCTTACTTTAACGTACCTTGTCCCATCAGTAATCTCTGTCCCTGGATAATAGCGTCTTCTTATCGGCTGCACCGGTGTTACTCCCCACATTTTTAGTTTGTCATAAATAACTTCATCCAAGATATAAACTGGTAGATGCAAGAATGACACCACTATGTCCATCACCTCCAGTGGTCTGACCTCACAGATCCGTCCATTTATTGTCACTCCCTCCAACAAAATATCAACGCCTTCAGATTCACTAAGGGTGACTTCATATTCATCCGGCTGTCTTGGTCTCAAAGCTAATAATTTCCCATTTCCGACCTTTCCCGTTATAATCTTCATTACTTTGCTTGGTTTAACTTCCTTCAGTTGCCCTACTTCCATTACAACTGTGTATTCCTTACAGTATATTGCTTTGCTTTGTTGATTTGTTTCATGCTTTTTATTTCCATTATCCACTTTGTTGGCTGCTTCTCCCTGAGTATCACTTCCCTCCATTTTATCTCCTTCTTTGTTTTCATTCATGCTTTGCCTTTAAAGATTCCTTAGCCCAAAATGAGCCAACTCCCCCCCACACCCTGTGGGGGAGTACTGGGTTCTTTCAAAAAGGTCTAATAAATTCCCAAAAAATGTTTAAAAATAATGTTAAATTGCTTTGGGAGAGCCTTTCTCTCCCTACTGCTGACTCACACTTCCTGTGGGCGTATCCAACTCTGAATTGGGCGTGCTCAGGGTGGTATGGCCGTAAGCGAAAGAGGCTGCTCACTCTCGCCCCTTTAAAGATTCTATTTCAGACATGCCGTTCACCTCAGCTCAACTGCTCCATCAATTCGACAATACAAGTCGACCACTTAACGCATTCTCTTCTCCGTTTCTGATAGAATGCCGCCACCTCCTTGTTAATGGGAAAATATCACACTAAAAACAGTAGCGAGGACAGACAGCAGGCTTTGACACACAACGTCTGCATTTCTTTAGTCTCCTCACGCATTCTCATAACATTAATACGCATCTCTTGCACTTGCGTCTTCTTAACATTGTATTTTATACATTTCATTGCTGGCTTCTTTTTTGCCGTCGCTGTTTCACTCTTGATAGTACTGCCCTTCACGCAGTTTCGGACATTTTTGGCGTAGTGTTTGTCTGAGTGCTTTCTACTCACTTTTGATTTACCTTTGACCCGTCGAAGGGCCAGTTTACCAACACTCTGATCCACAGAGCTTCACCCTAAAGACATTTGCGAGGTAGTTCCTCAGCCACATTCACTCGAGGGAGGGGGCAATTCGTATCTCCAATTCACCTATCACAAAATGTTGGGTATGAGGGAAGAACACCAAGTCGGTGTTAGCTCTGTTTATGAGGGATTGTTGGTAATGTGGCAACCTTCGGGGGTTTCAGGGATTTAGTGCTCATGGCAACCCCTGTTTCTATCGGGCTGTACGTATATAACGATGTAAGGATTTCTTTAACAGGAAGGCAAAAAAAAAAGAATAAAACGACTAAAAGCTTTTTGAAAAAATGTACTTGCTAACACTAATCTGAATTTAAGTCTTTGTCTCTGTCTCTTGTCAACTTGTGATTCAGAAGTGTCGTCAGGATGAAACATTCAGCAGGTTGAAAAGGCTGAATATGTGAAATGACGAGCTCTCACATGAAGCCCTGAAGCTTTCTCACTGTATTGCGGATCCAAGATGTACCGATATTTTTTTCTTAAATTTCATGTTTTTTTTTTTGTTTAAATGTGAGGAGAAAAAATGTTGAATAAAATGTATGAAGTTATTTCGTTAAAAAAGAAAAAATTAAAGGTGAGTGAAGGAAAAGCTTACAGCACCTGGTATTCCCAGGCGGTCTCCCATCCAAGTACTAACCAGGCCCGACCCAGCTTAGCTTCCGAGATCAAACGAGATCGGGCGTGCTCAGGGTGGTATGGCCGTAAGCGAAATAGGCTGCTCACTCTCGCCCCTTTAAAAATTCTATTTCAGACATGCCGTTCACCTCAGCTCAACTGCTTCATCAATTCGACAAAAAGAGTCGACCACTTAACGCATTCTCTTCTCCGTTTCTGATATAATGCCGCCACCTCCTTGTTAATGGGAAAATATCACACTAAAAACAGTAGCGAGGACAGACAGCAGGCTTTGACACACAACGTCTGCATTTCTTTAGTCTCCTCACGCATTCTCATAACATTAATACGCATCTCTTGCACTTGCATCTTCTTAACATTGTATTTTATACATTTCATTGCTGGCTTCTTTTTTTGCCGTCGCTGTTTCACTCTTGAGAGTACTGCCCTTCACGCAGTTTCGGACATTTTTGGCGTAGTGTTTGTCTGAGTGCTTTCTACTCACTTTTGATTTACCTTTGACCCGTCGAAGGGCCAGTTTACCAACACTCTGATCCACAGAGCTTCACGCTAAAGACATTTGCGAGGTAGTTCCTCAGCCACATTCACTCGAGGGAGGGGGCAATTCGTATCTCCAATTCACCTATCACAAAATGTTGGGTATGAGGGAAGAACACCAAGTCGGTGTTAGCTCTGTTTATGAGGGATTGTTGGTAATGTGGCAACCTTCGGGGGTTTCAGGGATTTAGTGCTCATGGCAACCCCTGTTTCTATCGGGCTGTACGTATATAACGATGTAAGGATTTCTTTCACAGGAAAAAAAAAAAAAAAGAATAAAACGACTAAAAGCTTTTTGAAAAAATGTACTTGCTAACACTAATCTGAATTTAAGTCTTTGTCTCTGTCTCTTGTCAACTTGTGATTCAGAAGTGTCGTCAGGATGAAACATTCAGCAGGTTGAAAAGGCTGAATATGTGAAATGACGAGCTCCCACATGAAGCCCTGAAGCTTTTCTCACTGTATTGCGGATCCAAGATGTACCGATATTTTTTTCTTAAATTTCATTTTTTTTTTTTTTTTTTTTTAAATGTGAGGAAAAAAAATGTTGAATAAAATGTATGAAGTTATTTCGTTAAAAAAGAAAAAAGTAAAGGTGAGTGAAGGAAAAGCTTACAGCACCTGGTATTCCCAGGCGGTCTCCCATCCAAGTACTAACCAGGCCCGACCCAGCTTAGCTTCCGAGATCAAACGAGATCGGGCGTGCTCAGGGTGGTATGGCCGTAAGCGAAAGAGGCTGCTCACTCTCGCCCCTTTAAAGATTCTATTTCAGACATGCCGTTCACCTCAGCTCAACTGCTCCATCAATTCGACAAAAAAAGTCGACCACTTAACGCATTCTCTTCTCCGTTTCTGATAGAATGCCGCCACCTCCTTGTTAATGGGAAAATATCACACTAAAAACAGTAGCGAGGACAGACAGCAGGCTTTGACACACAACGTCTGCATTTCTTTAGTCTCCTCACGCATTCTCATAACATTAATACGCATCTCTTGCACTTGCGTCTTCTTAACATTGTATTTTATACATTTCATTGCTGGCTTCTTTTTTTGCCGTCGCTGTTTCACTCTTGAGAGTACTGCCCTTCACGCAGTTTCGGACATTTTTGGCGTAGTGTTTGTCTGAGTGCTTTCTACTCACTTTTGATTTACCTTTGACCCGTCGAAGGGCCAGTTTACCAACACAACACTCTGATCCACAGAGCTTCACGCTAAAGACATTTGCGAGGTAGTTCCTCAGCCACATTCACTCGAGGGAGGGGGCAATTCGTATCTCCAATTCACCTATCACAATATGTTGGGTATGAGGGAAGAACACCGAGTCGGTGTTAGCTCTGTTTATGAGGGATTGTTGGTAATGTGGCAACCTTCGGGGGTTTCAGGGATTTAGTGCTCATGGCAACCCCTGTTTCTATCGGGCTGTACGTATATAACGATGTAAGGATTTCTTTCACAGGAAGGCAAAAAAAAAAAAAAGAATAAAACGACTAAAAGCTTTTTGAAAAAAAAATGTACTTGCTAACACTAATCTGAATTTAAGTCTTTGTCTCTGTCTCTTGTCAACTTGTGATTCAGAAGTGTCGTCAGGATGAAACATTCAGCAGGTTGAAAAGGCTGAATATGTGAAATGACGAGCTCCCACGTGAAGCCCTGAAGCTTTCTCACTGTATTGCGGATCCAAGATGTACCATATTTTTTTTTTTCTTAAATTTCATTTTTTTTTTTTTTTTTTTTAAATGTGAGGAGAAAAAATGTTGAATAAAATGTATGAAGTTATTTCGAAAAAAAAAAAAAAAAAGTAAAGGTGAGTGAAGGAAAAGCTTACAGCACCTGGTATTCCCAGGCGGTCTCCCATCCAAGTACTAACCAGGCCCGACCCAGCTTAGCTTCCGAGATCAAACGAGATCGGGCGTGCTCAGGGTGGTATGGCCGTAAGCGAAAGAGGCTGCTCACTCTCGCCCCTTTAAAGATTCTATTTCAGACATGCCGTTCACCTCAGCTCAACTGCTCCATCAATTCGACAAAAAAAGTCGACCACTTAACGCATTCTCTTCTCCGTTTCTGATAGAATGCCGCCACCTCCTTGTTAATGGGAAAATATCACACTAAAAAAACAGTAGCGAGGACAGACAGCAGGCTTTGACACACAACGTCTGCATTTCTTTAGTCTCCTCACGCATTCTCATAACATAACATTAATACGCATCTCGCTCGCATCTCTTGCACTTGCGTCTTCTTAACATTGTATTTTATACATTTCATTGCTGGCTTCTTTTTTGCCGTCGCTGTTTCACTCTTGAGAGTACTGCCCTTCACGCAGTTTCGGACATTTTTGGCGTAGTGTTTGTCTGAGTGCTTTCTACTCACTTTTGATTTACCTTTGACCCGTCGAAGGGCCAGTTTACCAACACTCTGATCCACAGAGCTTCACGCTAAAGACATTTGCGAGGTAGTTCCTCAGCCACATTCACTCGAGGGAGGGGGCAATTCGTATCTCCAATTCACCTATCACAATATGTTGGGTATGAGGGAAGAACACCAAGTCGGTGTTAGCTCTGTTTATGAGGGATTGTTGGTAATGTGGCAACCTTCGGGGGTTTCAGGGATTTAGTGCTCATGGCAACCCCTGTTTCTATCGGGCTGTACGTATATAACGATGTAAGGATTTCTTTCACAGGAAGGCAAAAAAAAAGAATAAAACGACTAAAAGCTTTTTGAAAAAATGTACTTGCTAACACTAATCTGAATTTAAGTCTTTGTCTCTGTCTCTTGTCAACTTGTGATTCAGAAGTGTCGTCAGGATGAAACATTCAGCAGGTTGAAAAGGCTGAATATGTGAAATGACGAGCTCCCACGTGAAGCCCTGAAGCTTTCTCACTGTATTGCGGATCCAAGATGTACCGATATTTTTTTCTTAAATTTCATGTTTTTTTTTTTTTTTTTTTAAATGTGAGGAGAAAAAATGTTGAATAAAATGTATGAAGTTATTTCGTTAAAAAAGAAAAAAGTAAAGGTGAGTGAAGGAAAAGCTTACAGCACCTGGTATTCCCAGGCGGTCTCCCATCCAAGTACTAACCAGGCCCGACCCAGCTTAGCTTCCGAGATCAAGCGTGCTCAGGGTGGTATGGCCGTAAGCGAAAGAGGCTGCTCACTCTCGCCCCTTTAAAGATTCTATTTCAGACATGCCGTTCACCTCAGCTCAACTGCTCCATCAATTCGACAAAAAAAGTCGACCACTTAACGCATTCTCTTCTCCGTTTCTGATAGAATGCCGCCACCTCCTTGTTAATGGGAAAATATCACACTAAAAACAGTAGCGAGGACAGACAGCAGGCTTTGACACACAACGTCTGCATTTCTTTAGTCTCCTCACGCATTCTCATAACATTAATACGCATCTCTTGCACTTGCGTCTTCTTAACATTGTATTTTATACATTTCATTGCTGGCTTCTTTTTTGCCGTCGCTGTTTCACTCTTGAGAGTACTGCCCTTCACGCAGTTTCGGACATTTTTGGCGTAGTGTTTGTCTGAGTGCTTTCTACTCACTTTTGATTTTTACCTTTGACCCGTCGAAGGGCCAGTTTTACCAACACTCTGATCCACAGAGCTTCACGCTAAAGACATTTGCGAGGTAGTTCCTCAGCCACATTCACTCGATGAGGCCAATTCACTATCACATGCCGTTCACCTGGGCTCAACTGCTCCATCAATTCTTTTATGAAAAAAAGTCGACCACTTAACGCATGTTAGCTCTGTTTGTTTCTGATAGGGATTATGCCGCCACCTCCGCAACCTTCGAAGGACAGACAGCAGGCTTTCACGTCTGCATTTGCTTTAGTCTCCTCACGCATTTCATCCATTAATCATCTTGCACTTGCGTCTTCTTAACGGATTGCTTGGCTTTTTTTTTGCCGTCGCTGCCAACTCCCTTCACGCAGTTTCGGGGGGTAGTGTTTGTCTGAGTGCTTTCTACTCACTTTTGTTTACCTTTGACCCGTCGAAGGGCCAGTTTTCAACACTCATCCACAGAGCTTCTGAAAGGAGACATTTGCGAGGTAGTTTCATATCTCCACATTCACTCGAATTCACCTATCACAAAATGTTGGTATGAGGGAAGAACACCAAGTCGGGGTTAGCTCTGTTTATGAGGGATTGTTGGTAATGTGGCAACCTTCGGGGGTTTCAGGGATTTAGTGCTCATGGCAACCCCTGTTTCTATCGGGCTGTACGTATATAACGATGTAAGGATTTCTTTCACAGGAAGGCAAAAAAAAAAGAATAAAACGACTAAAAGCTTTTTGAAAAAATGTACTTGCTAACACTAATCTGAATTTAAGTCTTTGTCTCTGTCTCTTGTCAACTTGTGATTCAGAAGTGTCGTCAGGATGAAACATTCAGCAGGTTGAAAAGGCTGAATATGTGAAATGACGAGCTCCCACGTGAAGCCCTGAAGCTTTCTCACTGTATTGCGGATCCAAGATGTACCGATATTTTTTTCTTAAATTTCATGTTTTTTTTTTTTTTTTTTAATGTGAGGAGAAAAAATGTTGAATAAAATGTATGAAGTTATTTCGTTAAAAAAGAAAAAAGTAAAGGTGAGTGAAGGAAAAGCTTACAGCACCTGGTATTCCCAGGCGGTCTCCCATCCAAGTACTAACCAGGCCCGACCCAGCTTAGCTTCCGAGATCAAACGAGATCGGGCGTGCTCAGGGTGGTATGGCCGTAAGCGAAAGAGGCTGCTCACTCTCGCCCCTTTAAAGATTCTATTTCAGACATGCCGTTCACCTCAGCTCAACTGCTCCATCAATTCGACAAAACAAGTCGACCACTTAACGCATTCTCTTCTCCGTTTCTGATAGAATGCCGCCACCTCCTTGTTAATGGGAAAATATCACACACTAAAAAAAAACAGTAGCGAGGACAGACAGCAGGCTTTGACACACAACGTCTGCATTTCTTTAGTCTCCTCACGCATTCTCATAACATTAATACGCATCTCTTGCACTTGCGTCTTCTTAACATTGTATTTTTTATACATTTCATTTGCTGCTGGCTTCTTTTTTGCCGTCGCTGTTTCACTCTTGAGAGTACTGCCCTTCACGCAGTTTCGGACATTTTTGGCGTAGTGTTTGTCTGAGTGCTTTCTACTCACTTTTGATTTACCTTTGACCCGTCGAAGGGCCAGTTTTCCAACACTCTGATCCACAGAGCTTCACGCTAAAGACATTTGCGAGGTAGTTCCTCAGCCACATTCACTCGAGGGAGGGGGCAATTCGTATCTCCAATTCACCTATCACAATATGTTGGGTATGAGGGAAGAACACCAAGTCGGTGTTAGCTCTGTTTATGAGGGATTGTTGGTAATGTGGCAACCTTCGGGGGTTTCAGGGATTTAGTGCTCATGGCAACCCCTGTTTCTATCGGGCTGTACGTATATAACGATGTAAGGATTTCTTTCACAGGAAGGCAAAAAAAAAAAGAATAAAACGACTAAAAGCTTTTTGAAAAAATGTACTTGCTAACACTAATCTGATTTAAGTCTTTGTCTCTGTCTCTTGTCAACTTGTGATTCAGAAGTGTCGTCAGGATGAAACATTCAGCAGGTTGAAAAGGCTGAATATGTGAAATGACGAGCTCCCACGTGAAGCCCTGAAGCTTTCTCACTGTATTGCGGATCCAAGATGTACCGATATTTTTTTCTTAAATTTCATGTTTTTTTTTTTTTTTTTTAAATGTGAGGAGAAAAAATGTTGAATAAAATGTATGAAGTTATTTCGTTAAAAAAGAAAAAAGTAAAGGTGAGTGAAGGAAAAGCTTACAGCACCTGGTATTCCCAGGCGGTCTCCCATCCAAGTACTAACCAGGCCCGACCCAGCTTAGCTTCCGAGATCAAACGAGATCGGGCGTGCTCAGGGTGGTATGGCCGTAAGCGAAAGAGGCTGCTCACTCTCGCCCCTTTAAAGATTCTATTTCAGACATGCCGTTCACCTCAGCTCAACTGCTCCATCAATTCGACAAAACAAGTCGACCACTTAACGCATTCTCTTCTCCGTTTCTGATAGAATGCCGCCACCTCCTTGTTAATGGGAAAATATCACACTAAAAACAGTAGCGAGGACAGACAGCAGGCTTTGACACACAACGTCTGCATTTCTTTAGTCTCCTCACGCATTCTCATAACATTAATACGCATCTCTTGCACTTGCGTCTTCTTAACATTGTATTTTATACATTTCATTGCTGGCTTCTTTTTTGCCGTCGCTGTTTCACTCTTGAGAGTACTGCCCTTCACGCAGTTTCGGACATTTTTGGCGTAGTGTTTGTCTGAGTGCTTTCTACTCACTTTTGATTTACCTTTGACCCGTCGAAGGGCCAGTTTACCAACACTCTGATCCACAGAGCTTCACGCTAAAGACATTTGCGAGGTAGTTCCTCAGCCACATTCACTCGAGGGAGGGGGCAATTCGTATCTCCAATTCACCTATCACAATATGTTGGGTATGAGGGAAGAAGAACACGTCGGGTTAGCTCTGTTTATGAGGGATTGTTGGTAATGTGGCAACCTTCGGGGGTTTCAGGGATTTAGTGCTCATGGCAACCCCTGTTTCTATCGGGCTGTACGTATATAACGATGTAAGGATTTCTTTCACAGGAAGGCAAAAAAAAAAGAATAAAACGACTAAAAGCTTTTTGAAAAAATGTACTTGCTAACACTAATCTGAATTTAAGTCTTTGTCTCTGTCTCTTGTCAACTTGTGATTCAGAAGTGTCGTCAGGATGAAACATTCAGCAGGTTGAAAAGGCTGAATATGTGAAATGACGAGCTCCCACGTGAAGCCCTGAAGCTTTCTCACTGTATTGCGGATCCAAGATGTACCGATATTTTTTTCTTAAATTTCATGTTTTTTTTTTTTTTTTTTTTAAATGTGAGGAGAAAAAATGTTGAATAAAATGTATGAAGTTATTTCGTTAAAAAAGAAAAAAGTAAAGGTGAGTGAAGGAAAAGCTTACAGCACCTGGTATTCCCAGGCGGTCTCCCATCCAAGTACTAACCAGGCCCGACCCAGCTTAGCTTCCGAGATCAAACGAGATCGGGCGTGCTCAGGGTGGTATGGCCGTAAGCGAAAGAGGCTGCTCACTCTCGCCCCTTTAAAGATTCTATTTCAGACATGCCGTTCACCTCAGCTCAACTGCTCCATCAATTCGACAAAAAAAAGTTGACCACTTAACGCATTCTCTTCTCCGTTTCTGATAGAATGCCGCCACCTCCTTGTTAATGGGAAAATATCACACTAAAAACAGTAGCGAGGACAGACAGCAGGCTTTGACACACAACGTCTGCATTTCTTTAGTCTCCTCACGCATTCTCATAACATTAATACGCATCTCTTGCACTTGCGTCTTCTTAACATTGTATTTTATACATTTCATTGCTGGCTTCTTTTTTGCCGTCGCTGTTTCACTCTTGAGAGTACTGCCCTTCACGCAGTTTCGGACATTTTTGGCGTAGTGTTTGTCTGAGTGCTTTCTACTCACTTTTGATTTACCTTTGACCCGTCGAAGGGCCAGTTTACCAACACTCTGATCCACAGAGCTTCACGCTAAAGACATTTGCGAGGTAGTTCCTCAGCCACATTCACTCGAGGGAGGGGGCAATTCGTATCTCCAATTCACCTATCACAATATGTTGGGTATGAGGGAAGAACACCAAGTCGGTGTTAGCTCTGTTTATGAGGGATTGTTGGTAATGTGGCAACCTTCGGGGGTTTCAGGGATTTAGTGCTCATGGCAACCCCTGTTTCTATCGGGCTGTACGTATATAACGATGTAAGGATTTCTTTCACAGGAGGCAAAAAAAAAAAAAAAAAGAATAAAACGACTAAAAGCTTTTTGAAAAAATGTACTTGCTAACACTAATCTGAATTTAAGTCTTTGTCTCTGTCTCTTGTCAACTTGTGATTCAGAAGTGTCGTCAGGATGAAACATTCAGCAGGTTGAAAAGGCTGAATATGTGAAATGACGAGCTCCCACGTGAAGCCCTGAAGCTTTCTCACTGTATTGCGGATCCAAGATGTACCGATATTTTTTTCTTAAATTTCATGTTTTTTTTTTTTTTTTAAATGTGAGGAGAAAAAATGTTGAATAAAATGTATGAAGTTATTTCGTTAAAAAAAAAGAAAAAAGTAAAGGTGAGTGAAGGAAAAGCTTACAGCACCTGGTATTCCCAGGCGGTCTCCCATCCAAGTACTAACCAGGCCCGACCCAGCTTAGCTTCCGAGATCAAACGAGATCGGGCGTGCTCAGGGTGGTATGGCCGTAAGCGAAAGAGGCTGCTCACTCTCGCCCCTTTAAAGATTCTATTTCAGACATGCCGTTCACCTCAGCTCAACTGCTCCATCAATTCGACAAAAAAAGTCGACCACTTAACGCATTCTCTTCTCCGTTTCTGATAGAATGCCGCCACCTCCTTGTTAATGGGAAAATATCACACTAAAAACAGTAGCGAGGACAGACAGCAGGCTTTGACACACAACGTCTGCATTTCTTTAGTCTCCTCACGCATTCTCATAACATTAATACGCATCTCTTGCACTTGCGTCTTCTTAACATTGTATTTTATACATTTCATTGCTGGCTTCTTTTTTGCCGTCGCTGTTTCACTCTTGAGAGTACTGCCCTTCACGCAGTTTCGGACATTTTTGGCGTAGTGTTTGTCTGAGTGCTTTCTACTCACTTT
>JAFMOC010001332.1:0-26178 GCA_019802505.1 Corydoras sp. C115
TGCCGGCCCCCGCACATGTGGCCCATGGCCAGGCGTGCTTCCTGATGGGGCGCCTCCTACAGGCCGTGCTCGCCCGATTTCCATGACGCTGCCACAAAACACACACACATATCCTGATTCTCGGCTTTTGGGGGATTACAGTAGGTTTGGCAACCACGTGTTCATGATGGATAATGGTAGGTGTGGCAAACAATGTTCATGAGGGATCATGGTAGGTGTGGTAGCCGCACCTATTATTGTGGATCGTGGTAGTTTGTGGCAACTACTGTTCATTAGGAATTGTGGTAGTTTGTGGCAGCTGCTGTTTTATAGATAATAGTAGTTTTTGGCAACCACTGTTTTTTCAGGGATTTTGGTAATTTTTGGTCAATGCTGTTTATGAGGGATTATGGTAGTTGTGGCAACCACCTTTTTTATATAAGAGATTTATAGTAGTTGTGGCAGATGCTGGTTACGGAGGGATTATAGCATTTATGGCAAACCGATAATTGTGGCAACCCCGGCAAGCGTCCGTTAGATGAGTGGCGTCTGTCGGTCATTCATTCATTATCTTCCGCTTTATCCTCTATTGGGTTTTTTGGACTGTGGGAGGAAACCGGAGTAACCCGGAGGAAACCCACGCGGGACACGGGGAGAACATGGAAACTCCACCCCAGGATGGGGGATTCGAACCGGGAATACCCTAGTGCTGAGAGGAGAACATGCTAACCACTAAACCACCGTGCCCGCCCACCCATATATATTATTATTATAAAGGCGGCACGGTGGCTTAGTGGTTTAGCATGTTCTCCTCTCAGCACTAGGGATTCCTGGTTCAAATCCCCATCTGTCCTCCCGTGTCCGTGTGGGTTTCCTCCGGGTTCTCCGGTTTCCTCCCACAGTCCAAAAACATGGATCAAGGTCAATTGAGTTCTCCAAATTGCCCCATATAGAGTGTGTGTGTGTGTGTGAGTGAGTGTGTGTCCAGTGATAGATTGGTGTCCTGTCCTGGGTGTATCTGCCCAGCGCCCGAAACGTTCTCCCCTGGATGGGCATGGAGACCCCCCCCCCCCCACCGCGACCCTAATAGAGGATAAAGCGGAAGATAATGAATGAATGAATGTGTGTGTGTGTATATTTGTGTGTGTATTTCTGTGTGTATATATTTGTGTGTGTATATATATATATATGTGTGTGTGTGTGTATATATTTGTGTGTGTATATCTGTGTGTGTGTGTGTGTGTGAATGATTTTGCACTCAGCTTTAGTATTTAGATTTCTATAATGAGGATGTTGGGAGGCTCTGTGTTTAATGTGCTCTTCATCATTACACTGCGCTGGATGTGTTTGTTGTGATGAGGAGGAGGAGGAGGAGGAGGAGGAGGAGGTGATGAGGAGGAGGAGGTGATGAGGAGGAGGTGATGAGGAGGAGGAGGTGATGATGAGGAGGAGGTGATGAGGAGGAGGAGGAGGTGATGAGGAGGAGGTGATGAGGAGGAGGAGGAGGTGATGAGGAGGAGGAGGTGATGAGGAGGAGGAGGAGGAGGTGATGAGGAGGTGATGAGGAGGAGGAGGTGATGAGGAGGTGATGAGGAGGTCAGCAGCAGGAGGAGGTGGAGGGCTGAACACAGTGGGTCTGGAGGAGAAATCCGGGAAGTCAAAGTGTTCCGTTGATGGAGGAATTAGCAGAACCCCTGCGGGGCGGCGTCTCCCCGGCGAACCGGCCTGTGTTTAAACTTTAATGGCCAGAAAAATGCCAGACGGACCGGAGTGTGTGTGTGTGTGAGTGAGTGTGTTTAAGTGTGTGTGTGTGAGTGAGTCTCTGTGTGTGTGTTTGTGTGTGTGTGAGTGAGTCTCTGTGTGTGTGTGTGTGTGTGTGTGTGTGTGTGTGTGTCTCTGTGTTTGTGTGTGTGTGTCTCTGTGTTTGTGTGTGTGTGTGTGTGTGTGCGAGTGAGTCTCTGTGTTTGTGTGTGTGTGTGTGTCTGTGTTTGTGTGTGTGTGTGTGTGTGTGCGAGTGAGTCTCTGTGTTTGTGTGTGTGTGTCTCTGTGTTTGTGAGTGTGTGTGAGTGAGTGAGTAAGTGTGTGAGTGTGTGTGAGTGTGTGTGAGTGAATGTGTGTGTCTCTGTGAGTGTGTGTGTGTGAGTGAATGTGTGTCTCTGTGTGTGAGTGTGTGTGTGTCTCTGTGTGTGAGTGAGTGAGTGTGTGAGTGTGTGTGTGTGTGTCTCTGTGTGTGAGTGAGTGTGTGCGTCTCTGTGAGTGTGTGTGTGTGTGTCTGTGAGTGTGTGTGTGTGTGTCTCTGTGAGTGTGTGTGTGTGTGTGTGTGTCTCTGTGAGTGTGTGTGTGTGTGTGTCTCTGTGTGTGTGTGTGTGTGTTTGTTTCTGAGTGTGTGTGTTTCTGTGTTTCTGAGTGTGTGTGTGTGTGTGTTTCTGTGTTTCTGAGTGTGTGTGTGTGTGTTTCTGTGTGTGTTTCTGAGTGTGTGTGTGTGTCTCTGTGTGTGTTTCTGTGTGTGTGTGTCTCTGTGTGTGTGTGTGTGTTTCTGTGTGTGTGTTTCTCTGTGTGTGTGTGTGTGTTTCTGTGTGTGTGTTTCTGTGTGTTTCTGAGTGTGTGTGTGTGTGAGTGAGAGTGTGTGTGTGTGTCTCTGTGTGTGTTTCTGTGTGTGTGTGTGTGTGTCTCTGTGTGTGTGTTTCTGTGTGTGTGTGTTTCTGTGTGTTTCTGAGTGTGTGTGTGTGTGTGTGTGTGTTTCTGTGTGTGTGTGTGTGTGTGTTTCTGAGTGTGTGCGTTTCTGTGTGTGTGTGTGTGTGAGTGAGTCTGTGTGTGTGTGTGTGTCTCTGTGTGTGTTTCTGTGTGTGTGTGTTTCTGTGTGTTTCTGAGTGTGTGTGTGTGTGTGTGTGTGTGTGTGAGAGAGAGAATAGTACAAACTGCGTTCCCTCCTCACCTTCTGTTCTGCTTTTCTTCAGAACCCTCCCTCCTCCTCCGTAAACCTCCCCCCCGCCCTCTGGGGGGCTCCACCGCAGGTTTGTCAGGTGCTGTTCCGTTCTACCCCCTGCGTGTCCGTCCGTCCGTCTGTCTGACACTCGTTTTGTGAGCCCGCCTGCCGGTCTGGCCCGGTTCTCCGGAGACCCGGGCGTGAGCGTGCCTCCGGCCCAGCCCCGGGACGCGTTCTGCGGGGAACTAATGCAATTAAAGGGCTTTTTAGCGCCGACTGGACGTGTCCACTAAATTTCCCCGCGCTCTCTCAACATCCTCTTCGGCGTTCCGAGCGTTCTCCTGCGGCGTGGGCGGTTTTTCGGAATGATGCTATTTATACTCACAGCGGTCCGGAGAACGTTCCGGCGGGTGGACGGGGTCGGATGGAGGATCCTCAGCAGAGATGGGCCGAGGTTAAAGGGGAAGTTAAAATCTTTGGTCAGAATTTAAACCGTGACTTAATTAACGAGGGATGTGGTCACTCAGTGTTCAGGGTGTTGACGTCGATGGTGATTGGCCGGTCGATGGCACGGTGCGAGGCCACGCCCCCCCCCTCTCATTTAAATATACGTTCCATTCAAAGGGCTTATAAAGGTGGGCGGGGCAATGTGATCGACCGGCGTACTGTCGGTCTACCATAGCTATTGTTATGAGAACGTCATAGAACGTATTTCCATGGAGAAGCTTCATCATCCAGGTCTGATATGCAGCCGCTTCTCCATGGAAGCCCATATCATGAACCTTCAGACCTCCGAACTTCACGTGGCCTTCAGATCAGCTCAGGAACCGAGTGTGGAGAACGTCATGGAACGGGTTTCCATGGAGAAGCTTCATCATCCAGGTCTGACATGCAGCTGCTTCTCCATGGAAACCCATTTCATGAACCTCCAGACCTCCAAACTTCAGATGGTCTTCATATCAGCTCACGAGCCGAGTTATGAGAATGTCATAGAACGGGTTTCCATGGAGAAGCTTCCTCATTCAGGTCTGCCACATCCTCATCCTGGTCTCACATGGAGCTGGTTTTCCATGGAAACTCATTCCATGAAGCTTCAGACCTCCAAACTTCACGTGGCCTTCAGATCAGCTCAGGAACCGAGTTGTGGAGAACGTCATAAAACGGTTTTCCACGGAGAAGCTTCCTCATTCAGGTCTGCCTCATCCTCATCCTGGTCTAACATGGAGCTGGTTTTCCATGGAAACTCATTCCATGAAGCTTCAGACCTCTAAACTTCACGTGGCCTTCAGATCAGCTCAGGAACCGAGTGTGGAGAGCATCATGGAACGGGTTGGAGGTCTGGAGGTTCATGGATTGAGTTTCCATGGAGAAGCGGCTGCATGTCAGACCTGGATGAGGCAGCTTCTCCATGGAAACCCATTCCATGACGTTCTCCACACTCGGTTCCTGAGCTGATCTGAAGGCCACGTGAACTTTGGAGGTCTGAAGGTTCATGGAATGAGTTTCCATGGAAAACCAGCTCCATGTGAGACCAGGATGAGGATGTGGCAGACCTGAATGAGGAAGCTTCTCCATGGAAACCCATTCCATGACGTTCTCCACACTCGGTTCCTGAGCTGATCTGAAGGCCACGTGAACTTTGGAGGTCTGAAGGTTCATGAACCGGGTAATACCTCCTGTGGTATTTTACCTGCTCTAACACCAGGGGGCGGTGTTACCTTCCATCCCAATCACCTCCACTTTGTTAAAACACCACTGACCATCCAATATGGAAGAGTCCAACGGCGAGGAAACGTCACACTGTCCTATCCCGGTACCACGCTGGAATACTAGTGAGCTCCTGAGGGAGACCCTGTCCGTCGATCACGTCAGTAGAACCGCCTACGTCCCGGGTTAGTACTCCAGCGGACATGGAAGCGACTGGATCGTCAAAATTGGACCGTTGACAAGACTGACTGAATACTTTTGGCTTTGGCAACATGGTGCGTTTCCAACATCGTAAGCTGTAGAACGTCTTCCGGCCACGTTCCTGCCTCTCAAGTCTGGTCTTGCCGGCGGCATTCTGGTTTATTATTTTATTTGATTTGGTTCTTGTGCGTGTTCTCCTTTCCCTCGAGGCCCATCCCATGAGATCAGGCCGTCAACGCCCGTCCGGGGAACCACCCGGGCCCCGGAACGGAACGGGCCCTCCTGAACGGCGAGCCCCGGAACCCTGCGGGCCCTCTGACGCGCTCATATTTACTTTATTTATTTTTTGTTACTACGCCGCGAGCGCGTACGTTCATTTGCATCCAAATCAATTTGAATCCGCCACGTCCGCTCCGCCGCCATCTTCCCGCGTTCTCATTAATCAAGTGCAGCTGACGCCGCGTTCCACTTTTCAATTTATCCCGGCACTTGGACGCCTCATTGCCGCCGGTAATGAGTTCGGCTATTTAAAGTGCACGCGCCAAAAGTGCGACCGGCCGAACGAATGAAGTGTTGATCGGAGCGCTGCGGAGGCCGCGTTAACGAACGCCCGTCGTTTGCGTTCCCGGGTGATGAGAATCGCGTACGAGCCAAAAGTTTGTGGACCTTCCACATCCCCTATTAATGAACCTGCAATGGATTTGTGATGTCATCATCATAATTAAATTGTATAATTATATTGAAAATTGTATGATCATTAATATCACATGAGGTACATGAGATAAGAACGAAATTATGGGTCGTGGACCCCGATTACCCCGTTATAATTTATAATTGATTTATTATTTAAATTTACATTTTAAAAGAAGAAAATGAAAATGAGATCATTTATTTTATTTTATTTTATTTTTTTTTAATACAAAAATACAGCATATAGATATGAATATATATAATATACAACTACAAATATAATATAGAATATTTGAACTCTAAATATAATATATAAATATATGTATATACAGTATATAAAATAAATTTAAGTATATATATATATCTCCATCCATTCATTATCTTCTGCTTCATCCTATATCAGGGTGGGGGGGGGGTTCCCCATGCCCATCCAGAGGAGAACGTTTCGGGCGCTGGGCAGATACACCCAGGACAGGGGGCAATCTATCACTGGGCACACACTCACTCACACAGACACACTCTATATGGGGCAATTTGGACAACTCAATTGACTTGATCCATGTTTTTGGACTGTGGGAGGAAACCGGAGAACCCGGAGGAAACCCACGCGGACACGGGGAGAACATGGAAACTCCACCCAGATGGGGATTCGAACCGGGAATCCCTAGTGCTGAGAGGTGAACGTGCTAACCACTAAGCCACCATGCTGCATTATTTATATATATATATATATATATATATATATATATATATATATATATATATAGAATAGGTCGCAGGGGGGGTTCCCCATGCCCATCCAGTGGAGAACATTTCGGGCGCTGGGCAGATACACCCAGGACATTGGGGCAATCTATCACTGGGCATACACTCACTCACACAGACACACACTCTATATGGGGCAATTTGGAGAACTCAATTGACTTGATCCATGTTTTTGGACTGTGGGAGGAAACCGGAGAACCCGGAGGAAACCCATTTGGACACGGGGAGAACATGGAAACTCCACCCAGATGGGGATTCGAACCGGGAATCCCTAGCGCTGAGAGGAGAACATGCCAACCACTAAGCCATGGAGTATTAAAGCGTCTCGCAGACTTTAAGCTTCGTTTTCTCAATGAAGGTTAAGGGCCTTGCTCAAGGGCCCACATTGGTAATCATGGCGCTTGGGCCCCTCAAACTTCCGATATAACAGCCCAATACCTCAACCCCCTGTCTTCTGTAAAGAACCCAAAGTGTGAACAGCGCCCCTCCCCCAAACACACGTTACCCCCCCAATAACCCAAGCTGCTCTCTCTCGCCCACAGAGCTTCCCGTCGGACGAGGGCTGGCCGTTCGCCAAGTACCTGGGGGCGTGCGGCCGGGTGGTGGCGGTCAACTACGTGGGCGAGGAGCTGTGGAGCTTCTACGAGGCGCCGTGGGAGAAGCGCGTGGACCTGGCCAAGCAGCTGCTGGACATCGCCGAGCAGCTGACCAACAACGACTTCGACTTCGCCCTCTACCTGCTGGACGTCAGCTTCGACAACTTCGCCGTGGGGCCGCGCGACGGCAAGGTCATCGTGGTCGACGCCGAGAACGTGCTGGTGGCCGACAAGCGGCTGATCAAACAAAGTAAGGCTGAGGGGTTCTAGAGTCCACCCATCCATTCATTATCTTCCACTTTATCCTCTATGAGGTCGCGGGGGGGAAGAGAGGGGGGGAGAGGGGGGGAGAGGGGGGAGAAGGGGGGGGAGGGTTCCCCATGCCCATTCCGGGGAGAACATTTCGGGCGCTGGGCAGATACACCCAGGACAGGACACCAATCGATCATTGGACATTCACACGGTATATGGGGCAATTCAAAGCAGTCAATTCACCTTGAATCCACGTGGGCACGAGGAGGACATGGAATCTACGCCAGGATTGGGATACGGTGGGGGGTGGGGGGGGTTCTCCATGCCCATCCGGGGGAGAACATCTCGGGCGCTGGGCAGATACACCCAGGACAGGGGGGCAATCTATCGCTGGGCACACACTCACTCACACAGACACACTCTATATGGGGCAATTTGGATCCCGGTTCCCCGTCCTCCATGTCCTCCACTTACCATAGAGATGGCCTTTGTAGTTCTACAATTACAGACTGTAGTCCATCACATCAGATGTGGGTGGAGGAGGGTGGGGGGGGTTCCCCATGCCCATCCAGGGGAGAACATTTCAGGCACTTGGCAGATACACCCAGGACAGGACACCAATCTATCACTGGACACACACTCACTCACACAGACACACTCTATATGGGGCAATTTGGAGAATTCAATTGACCTTGATCCATGTTTTTGGACTGTGGGAGGAAACCGGAGAACCTGGAGGAAACCCACGCGGACACGGTGAGGACATGGAAACTCCACCTAGATGGGGATTCGAACCGGGAATCCCGGTTCCCTGTCCTCCATGTCCTCCACTTACCATAGAGTTGGACTTTGTAGTTCTACAATTACAGATTGTAGTCCATCACATCAGATTTGGGTGGAGGAAGGGGGGGGGGTTCCCCTATGCCCATCTGGGGGAGAACGTTTCAGTCGCTGAGCAGATACACCCAGAAGAGGGCGCCAGTTTATCGTTGGACACTCACACACTATATGGGGCAATTCAAAGCAGTCAATTCACCTTGAATCCATGTGGGCACGGGGAGGACATGGAGTCTCCGCTCAGATCGGGATATGAACCTGGATCCCCAGCGCTGAGAGGAGAACATGCCAATCACTAAGCCACTGTGCCCCCTTCTTGCTCCTTCCTCCATGTCCTCCACTTGTCCTCCACCTTAGTCCCTTGTTGGTTCTCTGTTCTCTATTGGTCAGGACGTGTTGGTCAGGGTGGAGTTTTCATAGATTCAAGGTGAATTGCCTGCTCTAAATTGCCCCTTTCCCTGGTGGCATAGTGTTTAGCATGGATCCAGGTTCGAATCCCGATCTGGGTGGAGTTTCCATGTCCCCCCTGTGTTTTCTCCGTGTTTCCTCAGGGTTCTCCGGTTTCCTCTCACAGTCCAAAAACATGGATTCAAGGTAAATTGAATGCTCTAAATTGCCCCATATAAACAGTGTGTGTGTGTGTGTGTGTGTGTGTGTGTGAGTGAGTGTGTGTCCAGTGATAGATTGGCGTCCTGTCCTGGGTGTATCTGCCCAGCGCCCGAAACGTTCTCCCCTGGATGGGCATGGGGAACCCCTCCCCAACGACCCTAGTGGGGGTGGAGTTTTCATAGATTCAAGGTGAAATGGCTGCTCTAAATTGCCCCTTTCCCTGATGGCAAAGTGGTTAGCATGTTCTCCTCCCCATGCCCATCCAGGGGAGAACGTTTCGGGCGCTGGGCACATACACCCAGGACAGGGGGGGCAATCTATCCCTGGACACACACTCACACACACACAGACACACTCTATATGGGGCAATTTGGAGAACTCAATTGACTTGATCCACGTTTTTGGACTGTGTGAGGAAACCGGAGAACCCGGAGGAAACCCACGCGGACACGGGGAGAACATGGAGACTCCACCCAGATGGGGATTCGAACCGGGAATCCCTAGAGCTGAGAGGAGAACATGCCAAACCACTAAACCACCGTGTCGTCAGTATGCAGTAGTCTTTTTGTAAAGGTTGGTGCAGGAGCTCTGAAGGGTGGGTTCTGCGTTGGGCTCCGGTTCCCTCCCGGACGCCGCCGAGCGCATCGATCCGACGTTCCTCCGGCGCGGGTGCTGAGCTGCATGCTGCTCCACTTCCTAAACATTTTAACTTCTGCCCCCCCCCCACCCCCCCCCAGGGGAGGGCTGCTCGGGATTTCAGAAATGTTCTCCAGCAGCGGAACCTTTGATATGGAGAGCGCTACAGAAACGGCGAGGCGCTCGTCGGGTCGCTCCGACTCGCACCGCGGGGGGGCTTTAATGTGAGCTGAATGCCCCCGTGACGGAACCCACCGCCGGGGGTTCCTTCAGTCTGGGGCGTTTATTAAAGCTCGGAACGTAGACCGGGTTCGATTCATCCGTTTAAATCGAGGAGTCGGTTCCTCTGGGTGACTCGATGGAGTCGACTCGCTTTCTCATCCCCTGGTTAAAACAAATGGGAGAGTCGACTCATCCGGTGAACACATACGAGTCGATTCCTCCGGTTAACGCGAGGGAGTCGGTTCCTCTGGTTAACATGTAGGAGTCGATTCCTCGTCTTCATATGAATCGAGTCGGTTCTTCTGGTTCACACCAAGGAATCGATTTCTTTGGTTCACACCATGGAGTCGATTTCTCTGGTTCAGACCAAGGAGTTGATTCCTCTGGTTCAGACCAAGGAGTCGATTCCTCTAGTTCAGACCAAGGAGTAGTCGATTCCTCTGGTTCAGACCAAGGAGTCGTCTATTCTTCTCGTTCAGACCAAGGAGTTGATTCCTCTGGTTCACACCATGGATTCGATTCGTCTGGTTCAGACCAAGGAGTTGATTCCTCTAGTTCAGACCAAGGAGTTGATTCCTCTGGTTCAGACCAAGGAGTCTATTCCTCTGGTTCACACCAAGGAATCAATTCCTTTGGTTCACACCATGGAGTCGATTCTCTGGTTCAGACCAAGGAGTCGATTCCTCTGGTTCAGACCAAGGAGTTGATTCCTCTGGTTCAGACCAAGGAGTCGATTCCTCTAGTTCAGACCAAGGAGTCGTCTATTCTTCTCCTTCAGACCAAGGAGTTGATTCCTCTGGTTCACACCAAGGAATCAATTCCTTTGGTTTACACCATGGAGTCGATTCTCTGGTTCAGACCAAGGAGTCGATTCCTCTGGTTCACACCATGGAGTCGATCTCTGGTTCAGACCAAGGAGTCGATTCCTCTGGTTCACACCATGGAGTCGTCTATTCCTCTGGTTCACACCATGGAGTCGTCTATTCCTCTGGTTCAGACCAAGGAGTCTTTTCTTCTGGTTCAGACCAAGGAGTCGATTCCTCTGGTTCACACCAAGGAGTCTTTTCTTCTGGTTCAGACCAAGGAGTTGATTCCTCTGGTTCAGACCAAGGAGTCTATTCTTCTGGTTCACACCAAGGCATCAATTCCTTTGGTTCACACCATGGAGTCGATTCTCTGGTTCAGACCAAGGAGTCGATTTCTCTGGTTCACACCAAGGAATCAATTCCTTTGGTTCACACCATGGAGTTGATTCTCTGGTTCACACAAAGGAGTTGATTCCTCTGGTTCACACCAAGGAGTCGTCTATTCCTCTGGTTCACACCAAGGAGTCGTCTATTCCTCTGGTTCAGACCAAGGAGTCGATTCCTCTGGTTCAGTCCAAGGAGTCGATTCCTCTGGTTCAGACCAAGGAGTCGATTCCTCTGGTTCACACCAAGGAGTCTTTTCTTCTGGTTCAGACCAAGAAGTTGATTCCTCTGGTTCAGACCAAGGAGTCGATTCCTCTGGTTCAGACCAAGGAGTCGATTCCTCTGGTTCACACCAAGGAGTCTTTTCTTCTGGTTCAGACCAAGAAGTTGATTCCTCTGGTTCAGACCAAGGAGTCGATTCCTCTGGTTCAGACCAAGGAGTCGATTCCTCTGGTTCAGACCAAGGAGTCGATTCCTCTGGTTCACACCAAGGAGTCGATTCCTCTGGTTCACACCAAGGAGTCTTTTCTTCTGGTTCAGACCAAGAAGTTGATTCCTCTGGTTCAGTCCAAGGAGTCGATTCCTCTGGTTCAGTCCAAGGAGTCGATTCCTCTGGTTCAGACCAAGGAGTCGATTCCTCTGGTTCACACCAAGGAGTCTTTTCTTCTGGTTCAGACCAAGAAGTTGATTCCTCTGGTTCAGACCAAGGAGTCGATTCCTCTGGTTCAGACCAAGGAGTCGATTCCTCTGGTTCACACCAAGGAGTCTTTTCTTCTGGTTCAGACCAAGAAGTTGATTCCTCTGGTTCAGACCAAGGAGTCGATTCCTCTGGTTCAGACCAAGGAGTCGATTCCTCTGGTTCAGACCAAGGAGTCGATTCCTCTGGTTCACACCAAGGAGTCGATTCCTCTGGTTCACACCAAGGAGTCTTTTCTTCTGGTTCAGACCAAGAAGTTGATTCCTCTGGTTCAGTCCAAGGAGTCGATTCCTCTGGTTCAGTCCAAGGAGTCGATTCCTCTGGTTCAGACCAAGGAGTCGATTCCTCTGGTTCACACCAAGGAGTCTTTTCTTCTGGTTCAGACCAAGAAGTTGATTCCTCTGGTTCAGACCAAGGAGTCGATTCCTCTGGTTCAGACCAAGGAGTCGATTCCTCTGGTTCACACCAAGGAGTTGATTCCTCTGGTTCACAAAAAAATGGTTATTGTGGCTCTTAAAGGAGAACCTCCTGTTGTTTAAATACAGGAGTCAGTTGAGTCAATGGAGTCGCTTTCTCATCCCCTTGTTAAAACAAATGAGAGAGTCGAGTCATCCAGTTAACGCGAGGGAGTCGATTCATCCGGTTAACGCAAAGGAGCCGTTCCTTTGGTACGGACAGAGTTGGGAAGAACGTTCCACCATTTTGCAGTGGTGACGCCACGGAGTGAGAATGAGCTCCTCGGTGAGGTGGAACCACCAGGGGGCGATCATCACTGGAGCGAAGTGAACGAGTCGGAGTGGATTTTGAAAAGATAGAGTGAAGGTAAGAGGGGGAAGATCCAGAAATGGTTCTGTAGATCAGAGTCAGTGACTTGTACTGAATGCAGCAGCTACAGAGAGCCAATGGAGTGACATGAGTTCTTGGGGGTTGAACACGAGTCGGGCTGCAGAGTTCTGAATCAGTTGTAGAGGTCTGATTGTGGAAGCTGGGATAGCGGCAAGTAGCACCTGGACTCTGGTTGGCGGCGGTAGGTGATGGTGGTGGTGGCAGCGGTAGGTGGTGATGGTGGTGGTGGTAGGTGGTGGTAGGTGGTGGTGATGATGTTGGTGGTGGTGGTGGTGGCAGTGGTAGGTGGTGGTGGTGATGTTGGTGGTGGTGGTGGTAGGTGGTGGTGATGATGTTGGTGGTGGTGGTGGTGGCAGTGGTAGGTGGTGGTGGTGATGTTGGTGGTGGTGGTGGCAGCGGTAGGTGGTGGTGGTGATGTTGGTGGTGGTGGTGGTAGGTGGTGGTGATGATGTTGGTGGTGGTGGTGATGTTGGTGGTGGTGGTGGCAGCGGTAGGTGGTGGTGGTGATGTTGGTGGTGGTGGTGGTAGGTGGTGGTGATGATGGTGGTGGTGGTGATGATGTTGGTGGTGGTGGTGGTGGCAGCGGTAGGTGGTGGTGGTGATGTTGGTGGTGGTGGTGGTAGGTGGTGGTGATGATGTTGGTGGTGGTGGCGGCAGTGGTAGGTGGTGGTGGTGGTAGGTGGTGGTAGGTGGTGGTGATGGTGGTGGTGGTGGCAGTGGTGGTGGTGATGGTGGTGATGATGGTGGTGGTGGTGGTGGTGGCAGTGGTAGGTGGTGGTGATGTTGGTGGTGGTGGTGGCAGCGGTAGGTGGTGGTGGTGATGTTGGTGGTGGTGGTGGTAGGTGGTGGTGATGATGTTGGTGGTGGTGGTGGTGGCAGCGGTAGGTGGTGGTGGTGATGTTGGTGGTGGTGGTGGTAGGTGGTGGTGATGATGTTGGTGGTGGTGGTGGTGGCAGTGGTAGGTGGTGGTGATGTTGGTGGTGGTGGTGGCAGCGGTAGGTGGTGGTGGTGATGTTGGTGGTGGTGGTGGTAGGTGGTGGTGATGATGTTGGTGGTGGTGGTGGTAGGTGGTGGTGATGATGTTGGTGGTGGTAGGTGGTGGTGGTGATGTTGGTGGTGGAGGTGGTGGTAGGTGGTGGTGATGATGTTGGTGGAGGTGGTGGTAGGTGGTGGTGATGATGTTGGTGGTGGTGGTGGCAGCGGTAGGTGGTGGTGGAGGTGGTGGTGATGGTGGTGGTGGTGGCGGCAGTGGTAGGTGGTGGTGGTGGTAGGTGGTGGTAGGTGGTGGTGATGGTGGTGGTGGTGGCAGTGGTAGGTGGTGGTGGTGATGGTGGTGATGATGGTGGTGGTGGTGGTGGTGGCAGTGGTAGGTGGTGGTGGTGGTAGGTGGTGGTGGTGATGGTGGTGATGATGTTGGTGGTGGTAGGTGGTGGTGGAGGTGGTAGGTGGTGGTGATGGTGGTGGTGGTGGCGGCAGTGGTAGGTGGTGGAGGTGGTAGGTGGTGGTAGGTGGTGGTGGTGGTGGCAGTGGTAGGTGGTGGTGGTGATGGTGGTGATGATGGTGGTGGTGGTGGTGGTGGCAGTGGTAGGTGGTGGTGGTGGTAGGTGGTGGTGGTGGTAGGTGGTGGTGGTGGTAGGTGGAGGTAGGTGGTGGTGGTGATGGTGGTGGTGGTAGGTGGTGGTGGTGGTGGTAGGTGGTGGTGGTGGTGGCAGCGGTAGGTGGTGGTGGTGATGTTGGTGGTGGTGGTGGTGATGGTGGTGGTGGTAGGTGGTGGTGGTGGTGGCAGCGGTAGGTGGTGGTGATGGTGGTGGTGGTGATGTTGGTGGAGGTGGTGGTAGGTGGTGGTGATGATGTTGGTGGTGGTGGTGGCAGCGGTAGGTGGTGGTGGAGGTGGTAGGTGGTGGTGATGGTGGTGGTGGTGGCGGCAGTGGTAGGTGGTGGTGGTGGTAGGTGGTGGTAGGTGGTGGTGATGGTGGTGGTGGTGGCAGTGGTAGGTGGTGGTGGTGATGGTGGTGATGATGGTGGTGGTGGTGGTGGTGGCAGTGGTAGGTGGTGGTGGTGGTAGGTGGTGGTGGTGATGGTGGTGATGATGTTGGTGGTGGTAGGTGGTGGTGGTAGGTGGTGGTGGTGGTGGCAGCGGTAGGTGGTGGTGGAGGTGGTAGGTGGTGGTGATGGTGGTGGTGGTGGCGGCAGTGGTAGGTGGTGGTAGGTGGTGGTAGGTGGTGGTGATGGTGGTGGTGGTGGCAGTGGTAGGTGGTGGTGGTGGTGGTGTAGCAGCAGTGTGTGGGTGAGTGAAGATGCCTTCATTGTGAAGGATGGAGACACAGGATATACTTTGAACATCAAGTAGGTCAGCCTGCTGTCAGGAGTGTGTTAGTGTGGGTGAGTGTGTGTGTGTGTGTGTGTGTGTGTGTGTGTGTGTGTGTGTGAGTTGGAGAGCGAGGTGAGGACGGTGCTCAGGTTACTCCTTAGCAGAAGCTTGTCGTCTTGGCGCTGAGCTCACAGTTCTGTAATTCCAGCTCACAGGTTCTGCAGAAGGTTCCCTCACAAGGTCACGGCTGCTTTCACACCTGAACCTGCGCTCCACCCACTGCTCCACCCACTGCTCCACTCACTGCTCCACCCACTGCTCCACCCACTGCTCCACCCACTGCTCCACCACCAGAACCACCAAAGAGCATCACAGCACACCCACCAAGACATCCCCATCACACACACAAAAATTGTTCTAGTTCAGACCAAGGAGTCGTTTCCTCTGGTTCACACCAAGGAATTAATTCCTTTGATTCACACCAAGGAGTCGATTCCTCTGGTTCACACCAAGGAATCAATTCCTTTGGTTCACACCATGGAGTCGATTCTCTGGTTCACACCAAGGAGTCGATTCTCTGGTTCACACCATGGAGTCGATTCCTCTGGTTCACACCAAGGAGTCGATTCCTCTGGTTCTCACCAAGGAATAAATTTCTTTGGTTCACACCAAGGAGTCGATTCCTCTGGTTCACACCAAGGAATCAATTCCTTTGGTTCACACCAAGGAGTCGATTCCTTTGGTTCACACAATGGAGTCGATTCTCTGGTTCACACCAAGGAGTCTTCTATTCCTCTGGTTCACATCAAGAAATCAATTCCTTTGGTTCACACCAAGGAGTCAATTCATCTGGTTCACACCAAGGAGTCGATTCATCTGGTTCACACCAAGGAGCCGATTCCTCTGGTTCACATCAAGAAATCAATTCCTCTGGTTCACACCAAGGAGTCAATTCCTCTGGATCACACCAAGGAGTCGATTTTTCTGGTTCAAACAAAAAAAAATGGTTCTTGTGGTTCCCACCAAGGAGTCGATTTCCCTGGTTCAGACATATTAGTCGGTTCCTCTGGTTCACACAAAAAATGGTTCGGGTTCACACCAAGGAGTCGATTCCTCTGTTTCAGACCAAGGAGTCGATTCCTCTGGTTCACACCAACGAGTCGTCTATTCCTCTGGTTCACACCAAGGAGTCGATTCCTCTGGTTCACACCAAGGAGTCGATTCCTCTGGTTCACACCAAGGAGTCGATTCCTCTGGTTCCCACCAAGGAGTCGATTCCTCTCGTTTACACAAAAGAGTCGGGTTCACACCAAAGGGTCGATTCGTCTGGTTCAAAGTAAGCACAATTATTACAAACTATATAAATCCAATTAAATGAAACAGTTTAAAGGTAAATATCTGTCTGAATTATTAACATTATTAATTATAGAGTGGTGTCCACATACATACGGGTCATGTGATGTGTAATTAGTTTCTCTTTGATGATTCAGTTTAGGGACGTTCTCTGAGTTCTCATTCCGGAGGTGAAGGACGAGCGAATGGTTCAGACCTCACAGAATCAACATTAGGTTTCGGGCGGGCGAGCGAGTGAGCGAGTGAGTGAGCGAGCGTTAATGAAAACGTTTCCCGTTGGTAAATTGTGGGTGTGATGTAAATCCATTACTGTGCAACAAGGGTGGTGTTGGTGCAATAAAGGGGTGGATTATTTAATTGATGGATATCGGTGCTTTGGCCGCTATTAAAGGGACGTGTGCTGCAGCCCGATGATACAGAAGAATGCCTCCGCTGCTCACGTTAATTATAATTAACGTTCTAATGACAAATCAGCTCCCGAAACGCTCAGACAACCCAGAAAATAATATAGTTGGATATTGTGTACGGTTCTGCATCGAGGCTGAACAAACGCACAGTATGGTTTAATCCACACAGCAAACATTACAGTGTAATGTGAACTGTGAACATTATAATTTAATCTGCACAGCAAACATTTGTAATTTAATCTGCACAGTGTACATTATAATTTAATCTGCACAGTGTACATTATAATGTAATCTGCACTGTAAACATTATAATTTAATCTGCACAGCAAACATTTATAATTTAATCTGCACAGCAAACATTTATAATTTAATCTGCACAGCAAACATTTATAATTTAATCTGCACAGTGTACATTATAATGTAATCTGCACTGTGTACATTATAATGTAATCTGCACTGTAAACATTATAATTTAATCTGCACAGCAAACATTTATAATTTAATCTGCACAGCAAACATTTATAATTTAATCTGCACAGCAAACATTTATAATTTAATCTGCACAGTGTACATTATAATGTAATCTGCACAGTGTACATTATAATTGTAATCTGCACAGTGTACATTATAATTTAATCCACACAGTGAACATTATAATTTAATCTGCACAGCACACAGTATAATGATCTATAATCTGCACAGTGTACATTATAATTTAATCTGCACAGTGTACATTATAATTTAATCTGCACAGTGTACATTATAATTTAATCTGCACTGTGTACATTATAATTTAATCTGCACTGTGTACATTATAATTTAATCTGCACAGTGTACATTATAATGTAATCTGCACAGTGTACATTATAATGTAATCTGCACAGTGAACATTATAATGTAATCTGCACAGTGAACATTATAATGTAATCTGCACAGCGTACATTATAATTTAATCTGCACAGTGAACATTATAATGTAATCTGCACAGTGAACATTATAATGTAATCTGCACAGTGAACATTATAATGTAATCTGCACAGTGAACATTATAATTTAATCTGCACAGCGAACATTATAATGTAATCTGCACAGCGTACATTATAATTTAATCTGCACAGTGAACATTATAATGTAATCTGCACTGTGTACATTATAATGTAATCTGCACAGTGTACATTATAATTTAATCTGCACTGTGTACATTATAATGTAATCTGCACTGTGAACATTATAATGTAATCTGCACAGTGAACATTATAATGTAATCTGCACAGTGAACATTATAATTTAATCTGCACAGTGAACATTATAATGTAATCTGCACAGTGTACATTATAATTTAATCTGCACTGTGAACATTATAATTTAATATGCACAGTGTACATTATAATGTAATCTGCACTGTGAACATTATAATGTAATCTGCACAGTGAACATTATAATTTAATCTGCACAGTGAACATTATAATGTAATCTGCACAGTGTACATTATAATTTAATCTGCACTGTGAACATTATAATGTAATCTGCACAGTGAACATTATAATTTAATCTGCACAGTGAACATTATAATTTAATCTGCACAGTGAACATTATAATTTAATCTGCACAGTGAACATTATAATTTAATCTGCACAGTGTACATTATAATTTAATCTGCACAGCGAACATTATAATGTAATCTGCACAGCGTACATTATAATTTAATCTGCACAGTGAACATTATAATGTAATCTGCACAGTGAACATTATAATTTAATCTGCACTGTGAACAGTATAATTTAATCTGCACAGCGTACATTATAATTTAATCTGCACAGTGAACATTATAATTTAATCTGCACAGTGAACATTATAATGTAATCTGCACAGTGTACATTATAATTTAATCTGCACTGTGAACAGTATAATTTAATCCGCACAGTGAACATTATAATGTAATCTGCACAGTGTACATTATAATTTAATCTGCACTGTGAACAGTATAATGTAATCTGCACAGTGAACATTATAATGTAATCTGCACAGTGAACATTATAATGTAATCTGCACAGTGAACATTATAATTTAATCTGCACAGTGAACATTATAATGTAATCTGCACAGCGTACATTATAATTTAATCTGCACAGTGAACATTATAATGTAATCTGCACAGTGAACATTATAATTTAATCTGCACAGTGAACATTATAATTTAATCTGCACAGTGTACATTATAATTTAATCTGCACTGTGAACAGTATAATTTAATCCGCACAGTGTACATTATAATTTAATCTGCACAGTGAACATTATAATTTAATCTGCACAGTGAACATTATAATTTAATCTGCACAGCGTACATTATAATTTAATCTGCACTGTGAACAGTATAATTTAATCCGCACAGTGAACATTATAATTTAATCCACACAGTGTACATTATAATTTAATCTGCACAGTGAACATTATAATTTAATCTGCACAGTGAACATTATAATTTAATAACGGATTAATATTTGAAATCAAGGTTGGAGAGGCGGTTGCGCGACCTTCTGCAGATCCTTAAAAGGTTTGGAGGCTGAAGGTTTTCTGTTGAGTTTAAAGAAGTCCGACTCACTTTTCGAGCTCCAGGATTTCTTTAATCCAGCGCAGAAAGGGGGCGGAGCCGAAAGCATGTTGCTGTAAAGCTGGTGCTGCAGAGGGTTCTATTCTCAGACGAACCAGGCCAAGCATGAATGAGCGTAGCTCCGTGCGACAGCTCCACCCCGCCGGCCCAACGTTTGTGGAGCACGCTCAGCCGTCACCTCGTATCCCCCCGGGTGTCGGCACAGATTAGGGTGGGCGAGCGAGCGAGCGCACAGCCCACAGTGGGGGGGGGGGGGGGGTTATCCGTCTGGGACATCGGCAGCGATGGTGTCTGACACCGGACCTGTTTGAATTGCAGATCAGTACATTTGGGTTGCAGAACGTCGGCGGGCGCTCGGGGGGGGGGGATTAAACAGCCGTGACACGTGGAGAACATGCAAACTCCACACAGATTGGGATTCGAACCGGGAATTGGGATTCGCCGAGAGGAGAACATGCCAGTGTGTGGAGAACATCTGTGTGTGTGTGTTTCTGTGTGTCTCTGTGTGTGTGTTTGTCTCTGTGTATGTGTGTGTGTACTCTGTGTATGTGTGTGTACTCTGTGTGTGTGTACTCTGTGTGTATGTGTGTGTGTCTGTGTGTGTACTCTGTGTGGGTGTGTGTGTGTGTCCTTGTGTGTGTGTATATGTTTGTCTCTGTGTGTGTACTCTGTGTGTGTATGTGTGTGTGTGTCTCTATGTGTGTGTATGTGTGTGTCTCTATGTGTGTGTATGTGTGTGTCTCTTTGTGGGTGTGTACTCTGTGTGTATGTGTGTGTACTCTGTGTATGTGTGTGTACTCTGTGTGTGTGTACTCTGTGTGTATGTGTGTGTGTCTGTGTGTGTACTCTGTGTGGGTGTGTGTGTGTGTCCTTGTGTGTGTGTATATGTTTGTCTCTGTGTGTGTACTCTGTGTGTGTATGTGTCTGTCTGTCTCTATGTGTGTGTATGTGTGTGTCTCTATGTGTGTGTATGTGTGTGTCTCTTTGTGGGTGTGTACTCTGTGTGTGTGTGTGTCTGTGTGTGTGTGTCTCTGTGTGTGTGTCTCTGTGTGTGTGTGTCTGTGTGTGTGTCTCTGTGTGTGTGTCTCTGTGTGTGTGTCTCTGTGTGTGTGTCTCTGTGTGTGTGTGTGTCTGTGTGTGTGTCTGTGTGTTTGTCTGTGTGTGTGTCTCTGTGTGTGTGTCTCTGTGTGTGTGTGTCTGTGTGTGTGTCTCTGTGTGTGTGTCTCTGTGTGTGTGTGTCTCTGTGTGTGTGTGTACTCTGTGTGTGTGTCTCTGTGTGTGTGTGTACTCTGTGTGTGTGTGTGTCTGTGAGTGTGTGTGTACTCTGTGTGTATGTGTGTCGCTGTGTGTGTGTATGTGTGTGTGTGTACTCTGTGTGTATGTGTGTGTCTGTGTGTGTGTGTACTCTGTGTGTGTACTCTGTGTGTATGTGTGTCTCTGTGTGTTTGTACTCTGTGTGTATGTGTGTCTCTGTGTGTATGTGTGTGTGTCTCTGTGTGTGTGTCTCTGTGTGTGTGTCTCTGTGTGTGTGTCTCTGTGTGTGTGTCTCTGTGTGTGTGTGTCTGTGTGTGTGTGTCTCTGAGTGTGTGTCTCTGTGTGTGTACTCTGTGTGTATGTGTGTCTCTGTGTGTATGTGTGTGTGTGTCTGTGTGTGTGTGTGTGTGTGTGTCTGTGTGTGTGTACTCTGTGTGTATGTGTGTGTGTCTCTGTGTGTGTGTCTCTGAGTGTGTGTCTCTGTGTGTGTACTCTGTGTGTATGTGTGTGTGTGTGTCTGTGTGTCTGTCTGTGTGTGTGTGTGTGTCTCTGTGTGTGTACTCTGTGTGTATGTGTGTGTGTCTCTGTGTGTGTGTACTCTGTCTCTGTGTATTGTGTACTCTGTGTGTGTACTGTGTGTGTGTGTGTGTGTGTGTGTGTGTGTTTGTCTGTGTGTGTGTGTGTGTACTCTGTGTGTATGTGTACTGTGTGTGTGTGTGTGTGTGTGTATACTCTGCATGTGCGTCGCGTCCTTCCCTAAACCGTTCCCGCGCCGACGGAACCCGCCGCGGTTCTCCAGGCCGAGTGGAACACCCCCGCCTTTAACCCGGCGCGTTGTCCTGTGTGTCTCCCCCCGCAGACAAACCGGAGAACTACGACGCGTGGTACGAGAGCCGCTTCGAGGAGTGCGACAAGGAGGCGTGTCTGTCGTTCTCCAAAGACGCGCTGTGCTCCCGCGTCACCGTCGACCACAACTACTACGCCATCTGCCAGAACCTGCTCTCGCGCTACGCCACCTGGAGGGGGAGCACCGGCGGCCTGCTGCACGACCCGCCGCCCGACGCCAACCGCGCCGGACACCTGGACGTCCTGCTGGAGGAGTGCGTCCGGCCCAAGGCGCGCTACGGACGCTTCGGCGCCGCCCGCGAGCTGCGCCAGTACCTCACCCAGATCAGCGGAACCGCCAGGTAGTGACCGGACCAAGCGGCGGGGTGGGGGTGGGGGGGTCTGTGCCGTCCCTTTAACTGTCCACTCTAGAACCCTTTCGGACTCCACAGGACCTGCGGGGTTCTATCTGAGAGAACTGGGTTCACCCTTCACGGCGCCCTGAAGCTGGCACTGCGCCCGAGACGGACACGTATGCGGGGGGACGGGCGGACGTGGGGACGGGCGGGGTGTCCCCCGTCCCGTGGGTTCTACGCGGAATCTATTTTTCTGACGTGGCGTCCGTTTTATTTAACGTTGCGTAATTTAAAACCTGAAATAAACTCCGAAGCGTTCCAACCCCGATGTCGTGGTCCGAGTTCTAAAGGTTCCATCAGCGTCACCGCAGAACCGACCATCAACAATCCACCACCCAAATGATACCTGTTCTGTGATGCTCCTGAGAACCAACAGGGGGCGAACAACAACACAGAACACAGATGCACTACAGACTGGAATTATAGAACTACAAAGTCCATCCAAATGGTAAGTGGAGGACATGGAGCGTGAGGCAAAAAAGGGGGCGTGGCCTAACTTCTGACCGGTTCTGTACGTCTGTTTTATTAATAATTAAAGAACCCAAAATATTTTAACACATTTTCTGTCAAACTTAATTCTTTTTTTATTGTCCCCTTTAATAAACCTGGACGTGGACAGTCAGACGTGGGTGGTTCTCCAGTTGGGTGGTGGATCATCAACACGGTCGCCACCGCGTGTCCAACGCCACGGAACGCCGGGACCGACGGAACGCTATTAAATCTGACTGCATTTGGACAGAGGACACAGATCCATAGAACACACCATACTGTGGGGTCTCCATTCACAGGAACCTCATGGAGAACCTCATGGAGTCCAGCTAGCTGCACCATCAAAATAGCAACCCGCCAAAGTCAGAGCGCCACCTGGATCTTAAAGGGGACGGCAAATAAAAGGCCAATGGCTTAGTGGTTTAGTATGTTCTCCTCTCAGCACTAGGGGTTCCCGGTTCGAATCCCAATCTGGGTGGAGTTTACATGTTCTCCCCGTGTCTGCGTGGATTTCCTTCGGGTTCTCCGGTTTCCTCCCACAGTCCAAAAAACATGGATCAAGGTGAATTGAGTTCTCCAAATTGCCCCATATAGAGTGTGTGTGTATGAATGTCCTCAAATAGCAACCCACCAAAGTCAGAGCGCCACCTGGATCTTAAAGGGAACAGTGAGGGACACGCTGATTGGTCCAAAACACACCCATGAAGATCTAAGACAGTTAGTATGTGATGGAGGGCGGCACGCTGGCTTAGTGGTTTAGCATGTTCTCCTCTCAGCACTAGGGGTTCCCATTCTAATCCCAATCTGGGTGGAGTATCCATGTCCTCCTGTTCGCGTGGGTTTCCTCTGGGTTCTCCGGTTTCCTCCCACAGTCCAAAAAACATGGATCAAGGTGAATTGAATTCTCCAAATTGCCCCATATAGAGTGTGTGAGTGTGAGTGAGTGTGTCCTCAAATAGCAACCCACCAAAGTCAGAGTGCCACCTGGATCTTAAAGGGACACCTGATTGGTCGAAAACACACCCATGAAGATCTAAGAGAGTTAGTATGTGATGGAGGGCGGCACAGTAGCTTAGTGGTTTGGCATGTTCTCCTCACAGCACTAGGGGTTTCCAGTTCGAATCCCAATCTGGGTGGAGTTTGCATGTTCTCCCCGTGTCCGCGTGGGTTTTCTCCACGTTCTCCGGTGTCCTCCCACAGTCCAAAAACATGGATTCAAGGTGAATCGAATCCTCTTAAATTGCCCCTGTATTGTGTATTGTGTGTGTATGTGTGTGTGTGTGTGTGGGGGGGGGTTGTCGGGCGATTTGGGGGATCCTGCCAATCCTGAAGATCCCCAACCTGTCGTAACGGCTCCTCCCTCTAATCCGATCTCTTTCTGTAATCCAAACGTAGGTTGGACTGCCTTCCAGCTCAGGACGCCCCCCATCCTCCCCCCACCTCTATAGAAATTGCCCCTATATAGTGTATGTGTGTGCTGTCTGTGTGCCCAGTGATAGATTGGCGTCCTGTCCTGGGTGTTTCTGCTCGGCGCCCCGAACGTTCTCCCCTGGATGGGCATGGGGGAACCCCCCCCTCCCCCAACCTCTATAGAAATTGCCCCTATATAGTGTATGTGTGTGCTGTCTGTGTGCCCAGTGATAGATTGGCGTCCTGTCCTGGGTGTTTCTGCTCGGCGCCCCGAACGTTCTCCCCTGGATGGGCATGGGGGAACCCCCCCCTCCCCCAACCTCTATAGAAATTGCCCCTATATAGTGTATGTGTGTGCTGTCTGTGTGCCCAGTGATAGATTGGCGTCCTGTCCTGGGTGTTTCTGCTCGGCGCCCCGAACGTTCTCCCCTGGATGGGCATGGGGAACCCCCCCCTCCCCCAACCTCTATAGAAATTGCCCCTATATAGTGTATGTGTGTGCTGTCTGTGTGCCCAGTGATAGATTGGCGTCCTGTCCTGGGTGTTTCTGCTCGGCGCCCCAAACGTTCTCCCCTGGATGGGCATGGGGGAACCCCCCCCTCCCCCCACCTCTATAGAAATTGCCCCTATATAGTGTGTGTGTCTGTGTGCCCAGTGATAGATTGGCATCCTGTCCTGGGTGTATCTGCTCAGCCTCCTAAACGTTCTCCCCTGGATGGGCATGGAGACCACCCCCCCTCCCCCACTTCTATAGAAATTGCCCCTATAATAGTGTATGTGTGTGCTGTCTGTGTGTCTAGTAATATATTGGCTTCCTGTCCTGGGTGTATCTGCTCGGCGCCCCAAACGTTCTCCCCTGGATGGGCATGGGGAACCCCCCCCCCCCCCCCACCCCCCACCTCTATAGAAATTGCCCCTATAAGGTGTATGTGTGTGTGTGTGTGTGTCTGTGTACCCAGTAATATATTGGCTCCCTGTCCTGGGTGTATCTGCTCAGCGTCCCACATGTTCTCCCCTGGATTGGCATGGGGAACACCCCCCCCCCCCCTGGATGGGCATGGGGAACCCACCCCCCACCTCTATAGAAATTGCCCCTATAGAGTGTATGTGTGTGTGTGCCTGTGTACCCAGTAATATATTGGCTCCCTGTCCTGGGTGTATCTGCTCAGCGCCCCAAACGTTCTCCCCTGGATGAGCATGGGGAACCTTTACTCCCCCCACCCCCTCCCCCCCGGTCTCGTTTTCCGGCGTTTATTATGGGATGGGTTTGGGCACGCCCGCCGTTTTCACGCGCCATGTTCCGCGTGTCTGCCCGACTCAGTGCGTTATTGTTTATTAATGTTTCTGGAAAATCGCTGGGCGTGGCCGAAACCGGAGGATATAATTACAGCTGAGTAGCACTGCACCGCACACACACACACACACACACACACTCTCACACTCACACACACACACACACACACACACACACACTCACACGCTGTGATTTAATGGGAGCAGCACCGCCACCTTCAGTTTCAAGCTGCGGTTTGTGAATGAAGTTGAAGTTTTGAAATGAAACCCGTGGAAACTTGGTCTCACCCTGAAAGCTCTCAGCGGGGGTTCTGAAAACCGTATGGTTTACTGTGATCACCTCACCGCGGCGCCACCTCCCAGCATGCATCTGTGTGCTGAAGAGAAATTCACACGTAATAAACGGACCATAACAAAAACAGTACGGTTCACCATAGAGACACCATAGAGACACCACAGAGACACCACAGAGACACCATAGATACACCATAGATACACCATAGAGATACCATAGATACACCATAGATACACCATAGAGATACCATAGATACACCATAGATACACCATAGAGATACCATAGAGATACCATAGATACACCATAGAGATACACCATAGAGACACCATAGAGACACCATAGATACACCATAGAGACACCATAGAGACACCATAGAGACACCATAGAGACACCATAGATACACCATAGATACACCATAGAGACACCACAGAGACACCACAGAGACACCACAGAGACACCACAGAGACACCATAGAGACACCATAGAGACACCATAGAGACACCATAGATACAGATACACCATAGAGACACCATAGAGACACCACAGATACACCATAGAGACACCATAGATACACCATAGAGACACCATAGATACACCACAGATACACCATAGATACCACAGAGACACCACAGATACACCATAGAGACACCATAGAGACACCACAGAGACACCACAGAGACACCACAGAGACACCACAGAGACACCATAGATACACCATAGAGATACCATAGATACATTATAGAGACACCATAGAGACACCATAGATACAACATAGAGATACCATAGATACACCATAGAGATACCATAGATACATTATAGAGACACCACAGAGACACCATAGATACACCACAGAGACACCATAGAGATACCATAGATACACCATAGAGACACCATTGATACCACAGAGACACCACAGATACACCATAGAGACACCATAGATACACCATAGAGATACCACAGATATACACCATAGATACCACAGAGACACCACAGATACACCATAGAGACACCATAGAGACACCACGGAGACACCACAGAGATACCATAGAGATACCACAGAGACACCATTGATACACCATAGAGACACCATAGAGATACCATAGAGACACCATAGAGACACCACAGAGACACCACAGAGATACCACGGAGACACCACAGAGATACCATAGAGACACCATAGAGATACCACAGAGACACCATTGATACACCATAGAGACACCATAGAGACACCATAGAGACACCATAGAGACACCATAGAGACACCATAGAGACACCATAGAGATACCATTGATACACCACAGAGACACCATAGATACACCATAGAGACACCATAGATAATTAGAGGACACCATAGACACCAT
>JAFMOC010000134.1:0-92500 GCA_019802505.1 Corydoras sp. C115
TTCTGTCACCAAAAGTTTGGAAGGCTCCAATGACAGCAGCAGTAATTACAAATTATTGATGGGAAATAATATCACCACTGTGCAACTGAAAGATAACATCAGTAATGACTTCATGACTGGTTACATCACCACTGTCTTCATCCCGGTCATCTACATCATCGTCTTCATTCTGGGTCTTCCCACCAACACCATGGCCATCTGGGTTTTCTTGTTCAGGACGAAAAAAAAGAATCCTGCCTCCATCCTGATGGCGAGTCTGGCTCTGTCTGATCTACTGTTTGTTATTTTTCTCCCTCTGAAGATCCACTATCACTTCAACGGTAATAGCTGGATCTTTGGGGAGGTGATGTGTAAAGTGCTGGTTGGCTGTTTCTATGGCAACATGTACTGCTCTACTGTGTTCATAGCATGCATCAGTGTTCAGCGCTACAGGGCAGTTGTGCATCCACTTTCCCACAAACTAAACACCCGTGTAGCAGTGTGTGTGTCTGTGTGTGTGTTTCTTGTGGTCTGGCTCCTCACAGTACCACTCTACCTGTATGAGCAGACCATCCACATGCAAAAACTCAATATCAGAACCTGCCATGATGTTGCTCACACTGAAGAATCTCACATTCCTGCTGCGTACTTTCTGACTATGGGGCCTGTGGGATTTGTAGTTCCCACTGTTGTGTGTGTTGTAGCATATGTGAGGATGTTTCAGCATCTCAGAAATTCTGTTGTAGATGTAAAAAACAGTGTAAAGAAACAGAGAGCGATCCGACTCATGATTGTCATTCTGGTGTTATTTCTGATCAGCTTTGCTCCCAGTAACGTTTTACTAATGGTGCATTATTCACTGCAGGCTGCAGGTAAAGATAATCCCCTTTATCATTATTATGTTGTGGCGCTGTGTCTGTCCAGTCTCAACAGCTGTATTGATCCACTTGTGTATTATTTCATCTCAGAGGAGTTTAGAAAGCAGGTGACAAACATGTTGATTTGTCGCAGCGAGCGCACGGCCAAAAGGATGAAGGTTTCTGCAACTACGACCTGAAGCAGCACTGACACAGTGTTAAAAAGATGATCATGTACCTCTTCAAACAGTTCTGTTTTTAATAAAATCACAAGAATAAGTTAAAACACAATATCCATCAACCAATATCTACACAATTTAATTCATGCTCATAATATACTTCTAATTATCTAAACACATGACAGGAGTAAAGACAAAATTGACCTTACAGTTTCTGTTCTATCTGGATTGAAGTCCATTGGATTGAATGAAGGGAAAACAATAAGCAATGTATTAAATCTGCATGGTGCAACTGCATAAATGACGTGTAAATATGAAAATTAATTAGTTTGAGGCTACAAATATATATTTTAAATTTCATTGAAAGTTAACGGAGCCTTACATTTAATTTTGCAACCTTTATATGAATCAACAAGTGGCCCACATTTACCACCTCATACGGTCCACATGTTTCATAACACATCTGGCAGATATTTAGCAGTCCTACTTACATGTGAGGTGTGTTTGGCTGATGCCTGACCTCAGGCTGTCTCAAATCCTGCAGCCGGGTGTGGTCTACCCGTGCTCCGTCAATCCATGCAGCAAGTGGAGATGAAAACGGGTGTCAGTGTGGGGTTTTTACTTCAGAGATACACAAAGAAGATACAGAAACAAATCACAAGTGAGATTCATTACCTCACCTGGTTCCCTGACTCCGCCTCTCGTTTGACTGCAGCTCTGTCGTCACATGGTGGCTGCAACTTCCTGTTAATAAAAAATTAAAGTTGTAATGCAATGGGGGGGGGGGGGGGGATCTGTGGGGAGCTGAAAACAACAATGTTTAGGATGTCTGAAATATAACTGTAAATATATCATTAATATATTTGGAGTAGTGTGTTCAGGAATATTAACCCCATAATAAAATCTGCATTGAGATACAGCAGTGTGTGTTATTATTCACCCAGACATGCTGGTTTTTAAGTTAATAAAATATTGTATATATTTAATATTTATATCCACAGGCAATTATAAAGAGTTTAAAGAATCAATAAAATTCACAAAGAAATGTACACCTCAGTCTTTTTTAAAAACATGTGTCAGTATATATGCTGAAAGAAATAAAAGGTCTTTGCAAACATATACGTATATGTTAAAACTGAATTAGGCTGGGGAAGTTTACAGGACAGTGAGGCTTACAGTGTTGTACAGCTTAAAGACCAAAAAGCAGGAGTGGAAACTGAAAGGGGCAGAAATAAGGACGGTGCAATTTGCAAACTGGGAATGAAGAAGATGAACAAGATTAGGAAGAAGATTACAAGAGGGACGGATCAGGTAGGATGTTGTAAAGACAGTTAGAGAGGTGGGATTGAGGTTTTGGATATGTACAAAGGAAGGATGAGGGTTATGTTGGCAGAAGGATGCTGAGGATGGAGCCACCACCTGGTGGAGAAGGTGGAGAGGAATGGAGCTGATGTTTTTCTGTGGCACTGCCATCGTTTTGGAAAACAGCAGATAAAATCATCAGAAGTTCTGCTGAACCAGTGCTGAACTTAGAAGTGTAAAATCACATCATAAAAAGGAGTTTACATTAACTTCATTAAAATCACATCCATTATGTCAATGTGTACGATGGGTGGTGAAATGAACGTATTAGAAGCAGTGGCTCCAGAACAAATAACCTCATTATCTGCTGGAAATGAAAATTAACATAATAAAAACCAAAATCTGAGATTGTTAGAAGTAGAAGATTGTCAGCAAACCCAATTTAAATTTTATTACCACATTTGGTTCCATTTATTTAAAGCTACCCCACCAACTGGAGGATGACTGTGTTCTGCAGAAGGTCCCTCACAGCATCTGAGCCTCAGCTAGAACACGGCTGTCTGCTGATCGTGTTCGTTCTTGGATTTGCTCTAAAATGGCAGAGAAAATGATAAACGCTACATGGAATAATTTCTCGTCTCCATTTGACGAAACTGGAGGTATGTAGAGGTAACTGTTGACTTGCTTTTGTAAAGCCTGTGCTCAGTCTGTGTGCCTGTTAACTGTGATGTTTAAGATTCATACATGGGGCATAGGATTCAGGTTCTTATCTGTCATTTCATGGGATTTTGATTTAAATGTCATGTCCAGGATCATTTTTAAAGATTCTGAGGACCATAAACTGCCCCCTATTCATTTCAATTATATATTGTGTATACATTTATTAAGAGTAAAGTAAATTATTCAACACAATCAGAACCATGTAATTTAAAGTTCACTTCTTGGAACTTGATGGATAAATGCATTAAAAAATTAATTCTTATTAGACATGAGAAATTGTGATTCTGTAAAAACCAGAATTTTATAAACAGGCTTGGCTCTGGACTCACGCCACTTAACAAGAAAGTTCAAAAGTTTTGGGACGATTACACATTACACTTTCAGGAGCTATTATACTTTTATAATATATTTTACAGATCTAACAGCATCTCAGCACCGGGAAAGAGCTGGAAGTGTATTTGTTGCATTACTGATACTGGATGACAGAGCCTGGCTCATCATCTCCATTCTAGTTCATCCCGGTGGTGTTTGTGTCTGTGTCTTTGTGCACTGAGGGACATTTATGCTGAAACACCACAGGAACTTTCCTAATCTCTTCCCAGAATATGAAAAGCATAGAGTGTTCTAGACTGTGTGGACGTGTGTTACCTCTTCCACTTGGTTTAGTGTCATTTGGCAAAAATAAATGTTTGTAAAAATAGGGCTTCACCAAAATGTCTCTAATTAACTGTGTTTCATGCAGAGTGTATGTCGTAGCTTTTTGTTTAGTATGTTTATTGTATATTTTATCTCACGCATTTTTCTTCTTGTGTTACACAGATACAACTAGAACACTTATGGAAACATACTTTAATAGAATGGTTCCTTTTGTCAGTGAAAGTTTGGAAGACTCCAATGACAATAGCTGGGATATTGACAAATCAATGATGGGAAATAATATCACCACTGAGCAATGGCCAGATAACATGAGTAATGAATTCATGACTGGTTACATCACCACTGTCTTCATCCCGGTCATCTACATCATCATCTTCATTCTGGGTCTTCCCACCAACACCATGGCCATCTGGGTTTTTCTGTTTAGGACGAAAAAAAAGAATCCTGCCTCCATCCTGATGGCGAGTCTGGCTCTGTCTGATCTACTGTTTGTTATTTTTCTCCCTCTGAAGATCCACTATCACTTCAACGGTAATAGCTGGATCTTTGGGGAGGTGATGTGTAAAGTGCTGGTTGGCTGTTTCTATGGCAACATGTACTGCTCTACTGTGTTCATAGCATGCATCAGTGTTCAGCGCTACAGGGCAGTTGTGCATCCACTTTCCCACAAACTAAACACCCGTGTAGCAGTGTGTGTGTCTGTGTGTGTGTTTCTTGTGGTCTGGCTCCTCACAGTACCACTCTACCTGTATGAGCAGACCATCTACGTGTCCGAACTCAATATCAGAACCTGCCATGATGTTGCTCACGATGCAGAATCCCACATCCCTGCTGCGTACTTTCTGACTATGGGAACTCTGGGATTTGTAGTTCCCACTGTTGTGTGTATTGTAGCATATGTGAGGATGTTTCAGCATCTCAGAAATTCTGTTACTGACGTAAAAAACAGTGCAAAGAAACAGAGAGCGATCCGACTCATGATTGTCATTCTGGTGTTATTTCTGATCAGCTTTGCTCCCAGTAACATTTTACTAATGGTGCATTATTCACTGCAGGCTGCAGGTAAAGATAATGCCCTTTATCATTATTATGTTGTTGCACTGTGTCTGTCCAGTCTCAACAGCTGTATTGATCCACTTGTGTATTATTTCATCTCAGAGGAATTTAGAAAGCAGGTGACAAACATGCTGATTTGTCGCAGCGAGCGCACGGCCAAAAGGATGAAGGTTTCTGCAACTACGACCTGAAGCAGCACTGACACAGTGTTAAAAATATGATCATGTACCTCTTCAAACAGTTCTGTTTTTAAAAAAATCACAAGAATAAGTTGAAACACAATATCCATCAACCAATATCTACACAATTTAATTCATGCTCATAATATACTTCTAATTATCTAAACACATGACAGGAGTAAAGACAAAATTGACCTTACAGTTTCTGTTCTATCTGGATTGAAGTCCATTGGATTGAATGAAGGGAAAACAGTAAGCAATGTATTAAATCTGCATGGTGCAACTGCATAAATGACGTGTAAATATGAAAATTAATTAGTTTGAGGCTACAAATATATATTTTAAATTTCATTGAAAGTTAACGGAGCCTTACATTTAATTTTGCAACCTTTATGTGAATCAACAAGTGGCCCACATTTACCACCTCAAACGGTCCACATGTTTCATAACACATCTGGCAGATATTTAGCAGTCCTACTTACATGTGAGGTGTGTTTGGCTGATGCCTGACCTCAGGCTGTCTCAAATCCTGCAGCCGGGTGTGGTCTGCCCGTGCTCCGTCAATCCATGCAGCAAGTGGAGATGAAAACGGGTGTCAGTGTGGGGTTTTTTCTTCAGAGATACACAAAGAAGATACAGAAACAAATCACAAGTGAGATTCATTACCTCACCTGGTTCCCTGACTCCGCCTCTCGTTTGATTGCAGCTCTGTCGTCACATGGTGGCTGCAACTTCCTGTTAAAAAAAAAACTTAAAGTTGTAATGAGAAAGTAAATTAACTTTAAAATGAATGGTATTAGCTGGAATAAAAGATTTCAGACTGGGGTTTGGAAAATGCAAAGTCTGTGGGGAGCTGAAAACAACAATATTTAAGATGTCTGAAATATAACTGTAAATATGTCATTAATATATATGGAGTAGTGTGTTCAGGAATATTAACCCCATAATAAAATTGTTATACAGCAGTGTGTGTTATTATTCACCCAGGCATGCTGGTTTTTAGTTAATAAAATGTTTTATATATTTAATATTGAAATCCACAGGCAATTATAAAGAGTTTAAAGAATCCATAAAATTCACAAAGAAATGTACACCTCAGTCTTTTTTAAAAACGTGTCAGTATATATGCTGCAAGAGATAAAAGGTCTTTGCAAACATACACTTAAATGTTAAAACTGAATTAGACTGAAAAACAATTAAGCAGCAACCATCAGCGTTATAGAGAGAAGCAACTATTGAGGATTTACTGGCTTTCATGGCTTTGTCTTCTCTGCAGATGCAGTAACATAGTTAAACATAATGTCTGGATGTGATCTGTGTTACAGATAATAGATTTTCCATTGATCTCTGCTGTCACTCTTGTAGTCTTCAGCAAAACTGCAGTTTACTTTATAAGGGGAAGTTTACAGGACAGTGAGGTTTACAGTGTTGTACAGCTTAAAGACCAAAAAGCAGGAGTGGAAACTGAAAGGGGCAGAAATAAGGACGGTGCAATTTGCAAACTGGGAATGAATATGAACAAGATGAGGAAGAAGATAACTAGAGGGACGGATCAATGTTGTAAAGACAAAGTTAGAGAGGTGGGATTGAGGTTTTGGACATGTAGAAAGGAAGGATGAGCCTTATGTTGACAGTAGGATGCTGAGGATGGAGCCACCAGGTGGAAGGTGGAGAAGAATGGAGCAGTTGTTCTGCTGTGGCACTGCCATCGTTTCGGAAAACAGCAGATAAAATCATCAGACGTTCTGCTGAACCAGTGCTGCAGTTAGAAGTGTAAAATCACATCATAAAAAGGAGTTTACATTAACTTCATTAAAATCAAATCCATTATGTCAATGTGTACGATGGGTGGTGACCCAAATGAACGTATTAGAAGCAGTGGCTCCAGAATAAATAACCTCATTAGCTGCTGGAAAAGACAATTAATGCAATAAAGACCTAAATCTGACATAGAAGTAGAAGTTAGAAGTAGAAGATTGTCAGCAAACCCATTTAAATTCTATTACCACATTTGGTTCCATTTATTTAAAGCTACCCCACCCACTGGAGGATGACTGTGTTCTGCAGAAGCTCCCTCACAGCATCTGAGCCTCAGCTAGAACACGGCTGCCTGCTGATCGTGTTCGTTCTTGGATTTGCTCTGAAATGGCAGAGAAAATGATAAACACTACATGGAATAATTTATCGTCTCCAATTGACAAAACTAGAGGTATGTAGAGGTAACTGTTGACTTGCTTTTGTAAAGCCTGTGCTCAGTCTGTGTGCCTGTTAACTGTGATGTTTAAGATTCATACATGGGGCATAGGATTCAGGTTCTTATCTGTCATTTCTTGGGATTTTGATTTAATCCCATTGGGATTTTGATTTAAAAGTCATGTCCAGGATCATTTTAAAGATTCTGAGGACCATAAACTGCCCCCTATTCATTTCAATTATATATTGTGTATACATTTATTAAGAGTAAAGTAAATTATTCAACACAATCAGAACCATGTAATTTAAAGTTTATGGTTCACTTTTTTTCGAAACTTAATGGATAAATGGATTAAAACATTAAATCTTATCAGAGTCAGAGAAATTGTGCTTCTGTAAAAACCAGAATTTTATAAACAGTCTTGGCTCTGGACTCACGCCACTTAACAAGAAAGTCCAAAAGTTTTGGGACGATTACACATTACACCTTCAGGAGTTATTATACATTTATAATATATTTCACAGCTCTAACAGCATCTCAGCACCGGGAAAGAGCTGGAAGTGTATTTGTTGCATTACTGATACTGGATGACAGGGCCTGGCTCATCATCTCCATTCTAGTTCATCCCGGTGGTGTTTGTGTCTGTGTCTTTGTGCACTGAGGGACATTTATGCTGAAACAGAACAGGAACTTTCCTAATCTCTTTCCAGAATATGAAAAGCATAGAGTGTTCTAGACTGTGTGGACGTGTGTTACCTCTTCCACTTGGTTTAGTGTCATTTGGCAAAAATAAATGTTTGTTAAAACAGAGCTTCACCAAAATGTCTGTTATTAACTGTGTTTCATGCAGAGTGTATGTCGTAGCTTGTTGCTTAGTATGTTAATTGTATATTTTTTCTCATGCATATTTCTTCTTGCATTACACAGTCCCAGCTTTCTCATATATAGTGACAACATTCTTTCATGAAGTGATTCCTTCTGATAGTGAAAGTTTGGAAGACTCCAATGACAGCAGCAGTAATTACAAATTATTAATGGGAAATAATATCACCACTGTGCTCCTGAAAGATAACATCAGTAATGACTTCATGACTGGTTACATCACCACTGTCTTCATCCCGGTCATCTACATCATCATCTTCATTCTGGGTCTTCCCACCAACACCATGGCCATCTGGGTTTTCTTGTTCAGGACGAAGAAAAAGAATCCTGCCTCCATCCTGATGGCGAGTCTGGCTCTGTCTGATCTACTGTTTGTTATTTTTCTCCCTCTGAAGATCCACTATCACTTCAATGGTAATAGCTGGATCTTTGGGGAGGTGATGTGTAAAGTGCTGGTTGGCTGTTTCTATGGCAACATGTACTGCTCTACTGTGTTCATAGCATGCATCAGTGTTCAGCGCTACAGGGTAGTTGTGCATCCACTTTCCCACAAACTAAACACCCGTGTAACAGTGTGTGTGTCTGTGTGTGTGTTTCTTGTGGTCTGGCTCCTCACAGTACCACTCTACCTGTATGAGCAGACCATCCATGTGCCCAAACTCAATATCAGAACCTGCCATGATGTTGCAAACGATGAAGAATCCCACATTCCTGCTGCGTACTTTCTGACTATGGGACCTGTGGGATTTGTAGTTCCCACTGTTGTGTGTGTTGTAGCATATGTGAGGATGTTTCAGCATCTTAGAAATTCTGTTACAGACGGAAAAAACAGTGTAAAGAAACAGAGAGCGATCCGACTCATGATTGTCATTCTGGTGTTATTTCTGATCAGCTTTGCTCCCAGTAACATTTTACTAATGGTGCATTATTCACTGCAGGCTGCAGGTAAAGATAATCCCCTTTATCATTATTATGTTGTGGCGCTGTGTCTGTCCAGTCTCAACAGCTGTATTGATCCACTTGTGTATTATTTCATCTCGGAGGAGTTTAGAAAGCAGGTGACAAACATGCTGATTTGTCGCAGCGAGCGCACGGCCAAAAGGATGAAGGTTTCTGCAACTGAGACCCGAAGCAGCACTGACACAGTGTTAAAAATATGATCATGTACCTCTTCAAACAGTTCTGTTTTTAATAAAATCACAAGAATAAGTGAAAAACACAATATCCATCAACCAATATCTACACAATTTAATTCATGCTCATTATATGCTTATAATTATCTAAACACATGACAGGAATAAAGACAAAATTGACCTTACAGTTTCTGTTCTATCTGGATTGAATTCCAGACTCGAACACCTCATCTATTTCAGCAGATGTAGTTGATCATCAACAGGCTGTTGTTTTCTGATGTATACAAAAATGGGATGTCGTGCAGAACTGTAGAAGATGTCTATTTATTAGTAACAATCTAAATATTGATCATTTGATGTTTGAGGTTTTTATTATAGAACGCGGCAGATTTACAGCCTCTCTGTGTTTTTAATGCAACAGATGTGTTAAGCTCTTTTTAATTTGAATATAAATAAAACATGGAATTAATAAATATGTGCATGATTTCTTTCATTAGCTCATGATATGAACATTTTCCCCATCTCTCTCCTTATACCACATCATTAGGAAACTCACAATGTCGACAAAATGAAACAGGCAACAATGTTAATAGCACATACAGTAAAAATTAATAATGCTTCACAGAAAACAAAGGTGATTAGAAGTCATTAAATGACAATAAAACAAACTGTGTTTGAACTTTTTTCAAGACAATATCAGAAATGAGGGGAAAATAAGAACCAACTACAGTCATTGAAAGTTCAGTATCCACTAATAAACCTCCTAGAGTTTACTATAGAGCCTTAAGGTAATGATTCAAGAGTCAAAAAATTTTTATTATCATTAATATCACATGTGGTACATGAGATAAGAACGGAATTATGGGTCACTGACCCTGATTACCCTGTTATTTTAAAGTTATCATTTAAATTGTAATTTTAAAATAGAAAATGAGAAGATTTTTTTTTTAAATACAAAAATACAGTATATAGATGTGTACTAGTACTATGTGTACTAGATATGTGTACTAGTATACTAATATTTAACTATAAATATATACATATATATAAAATATATATATATATATATATATATATATATATATATATATATATATATATATATATATATATATATATAAATAAATATATATAAATAATATACAACTACAGGCATAAATATAATATAGAATAATTTAACTATAAATACAATATAATAATAAATAAATGTATATACAGTATATATATATTACATATATATATATATATATATATATATATATATATATATATATATATATATATATATATATATATATATACATACACACACACACATATATATGTATATGATGTCCTTAAAAAAGATGAAAACTCTATGGAAAAGTTTAAAATGTGAATATGAAGTTACCTTACCTTGTACTGTCCCAGTGACAGCCTTTGCACCCCTGAATGTATAATGATTTATATTAAGGTGTGTAGTGTGATGAATGTCTATTTGTGTGGCGCTTATAGAAGCTCCTCTGAACTAGATTGTACCAGTTTAGAATAATATTTAATAAAAAATAAAACTACTGTTTGCATTTGGATTTCCAACCTTTTTGCATTTGTGCTCAGGGGAGTAATCCTCGCAGCTCAATGTTGTGTAATGAGCTGATGGTGCTTTCACAAAGTGCTTGTGGTTCTGTCCATGGGTTCTGTGGTTAAATGCATTAGTCATCAGTTCCGTGACCAATAACCTTTTAGATTTTAGCTGCAAGAAGTTATTTAAACGGAAATGAAAAATTTTAACGCTTCAGAAACCAAAAACTGTCAGCAAGAGTTCAGCTTTGTCCTCTGTATTTGGCTTCATGTCGTTAAAGCTAAAACAGCCATCGGAAGCTGACAGTAATCTGTAGAAGACCAGCCAGAAGGCCTGACACATTGATTATTCTCTGGGATCTACAAACAATCTGTCCGGTGATGACGCAGATCATTCCAAACTGTACCTGGAATAACGACTCTTCTCCTCTAAATGAAACTCAAGGCATGTTTCTTTTTAATGTCTTCCACTAAACCTGATTTATATTTATACATTAAATGATTATAAAATGTTTTTATGAACTAGAATCGGCTCAACTTTCTGTTATTTTTAATACTGTACAACAGAATGTCAATCGCATGTATTTGTCTCCAATTCAGTGTTTTCTGCATGAACAGGTACAACGCACATGTACGCAGCTCAGCTGTTTGAATTTGAAAAAATTCTGAAAGGGAGTATTAACAATGTTGTGATACCGGTCATCTACATCATCATCTTCATTCTGGGTCTTCCCACCAACATCATGGCCATCTGGGTTTTCCTGTTCAGGACGAAAAAAAAGAATCCTGCCTCCATCCTGATGGCGAGTCTGGCTCTGTCTGATCTACTGTTTGTTATTCTTCTCCCTCTGAAGATCCACTATCACTTCAGTGGTAATAACTGGATTTTTGGGGAGGTGATGTGTAAAGTGCTGGTTGGCTGTTTCTATGGCAACATGTACTGCTCCATTATATTCATAACATGCATCAGTGTTCAGCGCTACAGGGCAGTTGTGCATCCACTTTCCCAAAAAGTGAAGAACCGTGTAGCAGTGTGTGTATCTGTGTGTGTGTTTCTTGTGATCTGGCTCCTCACAATACCGCTCTACATGTATGACCAGACCATTGAAATTAGAGGCCTAAACAGCACCACCTGCCACGACCTTGTTAAAGATAAGGAACTACACATCCCTGTTGCGTACTTTATGACTATGGGGCCTGTGGGATTTGTAGTTCCCACTGTTGTGTGTGTTGTAGCATATGTGAGGATGTTTCAGCACCTTAGAAATTCTGTTGTAGATGGAAAAAACAGTGTAAAGAAACAGAAAGCGATCCGACTCATGATTGTCATTCTGGTGTTATTTCTGATCAGCTTTGTTCCCAGTAACATCTTACTAATGGTTGATTATTCACTGCAGGCTGCAGGTAAAGATAATGACATTTATAACATTTACGTGTTGGCGCTGTGTCTGTCCAGTCTCAACAGCTGTATTGATCCACTTGTGTATTATTTCATCTCAGAGGAGTTTAGAAAGCAGGTGAAAAACATGTTAATTTGCCGCAGTGAGCGCACGGCCAAAAGGATGAAGGTTTCTGCTCAGAGCAGCACCAACACGGACTTTCAAAAGAATTAATTTAAAACAACCATAAAATATAAATGACTGCATCATAAAATGTAATCACTAAAATGCAGAACAGAAGTGTAATAAACCATTACTTCAAAAATATAAACAAGTGAGCATGTTGATCTGTAAACAATTCTTTTCAATATGGTTTAAATATCATTCATAAGAATAAACACGTTTAGGTTGGTTTAATTTGTCATATGAAAAAAAATCACCTATAATGAATTGGTGGTTTACTTTTCAAAGGTAGTTTATCAGTGAAGCTGCTTTATGAATGCAGCATTGATTTGCTGCCTTTACTCTTCTACAAGCTTTAAAGATGTTCGGTGGGGTTGCGGTCATGATTATAAAAATAATTTTAAAAAACGATTAAACACACCCACAAGCATTTCAGAGAGAAGCGACTGTCAAAGCTTTTACTGCAGATCCATTAACTTACATCGGCACAATATTTGAGTTTGATCCTCATTACAGATAATGGATTGTGTGTTCTGCTTTATCATAACTTTGACTTTAAATCAGAGTTTCCTATTTTAATGTAACTATGTTTACTTTTTAAGGAACAGATATGTTTCTAAGCAGTATATTTGTTTCAGTCACAGCCTCTTTGCCAGTATGACAAATGATGTATTTTATTTCGTACGAGTGTACTACACGTCTGTTTAATGCTACCGTGATGAAAAGACCAACATAATATTGCAAATAATACTTGGATTGTGAAGCATTTTTTTTTAACAACAGTGGTAGTAAATACCCGGAGGTTGAATGAACATGGATGATCTGCTCAACCAGTGCCTGTATCAGTTTAAAATGATATTGTTAAAAGATTATTGTTTTTATTTGAGTTCAGATCTAATGTATTTGTATTTATCCTCAGTTTAGTGAACCTAACTGCTCAGTGCTGTGTAATACTCTACATAAGCTTAATAAACTGACGCTTTTACAAAGTTGTACATGAAGTAAGTGTGCATTATGGGTGGTAACATAATGAATCCATTAGAAACATTAGCTCCATAACCAATAACATCATGGGAATTTGTTTGCAGGAAGTGATTTAAAGCTGAATGAATAATGCTTTAGTGGTTTTAATAAACAGAAGACAAATCACAGAATAAACAACCGGCTGACTTTTCTTCCTGGGATCCGTGTTGAAAGATATCTGCTGCGATGAATCTGACCGAAAATGATACTGAGAGTAATTACACGTATCCTGTGATGACTTTTGGTATGTTTCTTTTTAATCAACCACGTCTGTAAAACTTTGTGTCTGTTAATCATATTATGGTTATTATCTGCTGAATTTAATGAGGACTGATTTAAATGTATTTTCTATTTCATAGTCAGGACTGTGTTTAAATCTTAGGGGCCCGTAGGCAACATTGTACTTGAAGGCCCCTATTCACCGCAAAATTATTTAAGAACTAAATTAAAAATAGTTTTTAACCACGGTTGGGGGGGAGGGGGGTGTTAGTAGAGGATCCCTATGCCTATCCAAAGGAGAATGTTACAGGCGTTGAGGAGATTCACCCAGGACAGAGAGCCAATCCATCGCTGGGCACGCTCACACACACACACACACACACACACACACACACACACACACACACACACACACACACACACACACACACACACACACACTCAAACACAAACACACATTAAGAGGCATTTTGTTTACATTTAACAAAAAATTATATATTCAATTTTAAACCTTTTAAATATCTAATTAGAGGACATGAGGTTTACCTTCTTTATTTAGTTTAGTTTCCACAGTTTTATCTTTGGGAGAAAAAAGTAGCAGTTTTCACCAAACAGCCAGAACTATTGTGTCGGCTCCTCACTGAAAGAAACTTTAACACACAGTTAATTAATAGTTTCTATAAGATGTTTAACAGAATGTGACTTTCTTGTTGGATTGATCACTAGGTGTTTGATTTCTATTTTGAGTAATTTTTTCCTTCAACAGAAGAAGAAAAGGAATATCACAAAAAACTTGTGCTCTTTCTTGACTGGGAGGATCTGTCAGGTAAAGTCACCACTGTCTTCATCCCGGTCATCTACATCATCATCTTCATTCTGGGTCTTCCCACCAACACCATGGCCATCTGGGTTTTCTTGTTCAGGACGAAAAAAAAACATCCTGCCTCCATCCTGATGGCGAGTCTGGCTCTGTCTGATCTACTGTTTGTTATTTTTCTCCCTCTGAAGATCCACTATCACTTCAACGGTAATAACTGGATCTTTGGGGAGGTGATGTGTAAAGTGCTGGTTGGCTGTTTCTATGGCAACATGTACTGCTCTACTGTGTTCATAGCATGCATCAGTGTTCAGCGCTACAGGGCAGTTGTGCATCCACTTTCCCACAAACTAAACACCCGTGTAGCAGTGTGTATATCTGTGTGTGTGTTTCTTGTGGTCTGGCTCCTCACAATACCACTCTATCTGTATGAGCAGACTAACCAAATTTTTAATAAGGAGCTCTGGGCATGCCATGATATTGTTTATTATAAGAAAACGCACATCCCTGCTGCGTACTTTCTGACTATGGGAACTCTGGGATTTGTAGTTCCCACAGTTGTGTGTGTTGTAGCATATGTGAGGATGTTTCAGCATCTTAGAAATTCTGTTACAGATGGAAAAAACAGTGTAAAGAAACAGAGAGCGATCCGACTCATGATTATCATTCTGGTGTTATTTCTGATCAGTTTTTCTCCCAGTAACATCTTACTAATGGTGTATTATTCAGTGGTGACTTATAAAAGAGGTGAGTTTTATAAGTATTATGTTGTGGCGCTGTGTCTGTCCAGTCTCAACAGCTGTATTGATCCACTTGTGTATTATTTCATCTCAGAGGAGTTTAGAAATCAAGTGAAAAACTTGTTGATTTGTCGCAGCGAGCGCACGGCCAAAAGGATGAAAGTTTCTGCACCTGAAGCTCAGAGCAGCACCAACACACAAAACAATTGTGATACACATGGAAATGACGTTTAACATCAAAAGACAAAAAAGTCTTAGAACAGCAGTTTAATCGAGCTATGAATTCAAATGTGTGTCGGTGCAACAGGTTAATATGTGATTATTTATCGTTGTAAACAATTCTGTAATATCTTTACTGCTTTGTGTCAGAGGTCAAAATTCAACTCAAAAATATTAGGAGTTCAGTGCAATTTAAAACTAAATAAAACACTGAGATTCAATGATCAAGAGTTGTGTCCTGTTATTTTTGTCTTTATAATATCTGTATTTTTTTAAATCATGCATATGTGTGTAAGTTGTAAGCTGAAAATAACCAATCAAACAGACACAGCAAGTATTACAGAGAGAAGGAACTCTCAAGGCTTTTACAGATCCATTAACTTACCTCACTGTGATATTTGGGTTTGGTCTTTAGCACGGATTTTGCAATCAGCATTATCACCACTTTGTTATAGTTTTTACCAAAAACCAATGCCTTTAAGATTATCAGTTATCAATTACATGGACATCTTGCCATCACACCAAAAAACATACGCAAAAGTCAATTAAACATTGAATATGACAGGGGTGCTCAAACTATTGCATATTGTGAGTGGACATGAGTGGGATTCAGTTTGCTGAATCAGTGTCTGTATCAGTTTAAAATGATTTTGTAAAATTATTTGAGTTCAGATCTAATGTATTTGTATTTATCCTCAGTTTAGTGAACCTAACTGCTCAGCGCTGTGTAATACTCTACATAAGCTTAATAGACTGACGCTTTTACAAAGTTGTATTTGAGGTAAGTGTGCATTATGGGTGGTAACATAATGAATCCATTAGAAATCTTAGGTCCATAACCAATCACATCATGGGAATTTAATTGCAGGAAGTGATTTAAAGCTGAATGAATAATGCTTTAGTGGTTTTAATAAACAGAAGACAAATCACAGATTAAACAACCGGCTTATTTTTCTTCCTGGGATCCGTGTTGAAAGATATCTGCTGCGATGAATCTGACCGAAAATTATACTGAGAGTAATGACACGTATTCGGAGAGGTATTTAGGTATGTTTCTATTAATCAACCACGTCTGTAAAACTGTGTCTCTGTTAATCATATTATGGTTATTATCTGCTGAATTTAATGAGGACTGATTTAAATGTATTTCTTATTTCAGTCAGGACTGTGTTTAAATCTTAGGGGCCCGTAGGCAACATTGTACTTTATGGCCTCTTTTAACTCAAAAACTATTTAACAACTAAATTAAAGAACATTGTAAAATAGTTTTTATCCACGGTTGGGGGGAGGGGTGTTAGTGGAGGATCCCTATGCCTATCCAAAGGAGAATGTTTCGTTTGTTGAGCAGATTCACCCAGGACAGAGAGCCAATCCATCGCTGGGTACACCCTCTCTCTCATTCTTTCTCACACACACACTCTTAAGAGGCATTTTTGTTTGCATTTAACAATAAATTATGTATTAAAGTATCAATCTTTTAAATATCTAATTAGAGGACACGAGGTTGACCTTCTGTATTTAGTTTAGTTTCAGTTTGCACAGTTTAATCTGTGGGGGGGGGGGGAAAGTAGCAGTTTTTAACCAAACACTCAGCCAGAACTAATGTGTCGACTCCTCGGTGAAAGATACTTAAACATCTTAAACATCGTATCCGTGGCGGCTGGTGCTAAACAAATTGACAGACTAGGGTGAGCAGATGTCCCGCAATGTCGTTACTTTCAGGCGTCCCGCAAATTGAGACGTTGTCCCGCATTGTTATTGAAACTCAGACTCCAGTTTTGAAACGCGTGTTTTATAATCTTATAAGGGCACAGTAGCTCAATGGTTAGGTCATTGGGTTATCAATCTGAAGGTTGGCGGTTCAAATCCCAAGTCCACTAAAGTTACCAATGTGGGTCCGTGAGCAAGACCCTTAACCTCATGGCTCCAGGGATGTTGTGATGAACCCTGTGCTCACCTTGTAAGTCGCTTTGGATAAAAGCGTCCAATAAATGACCAAATGTAAATGCAAATGTAAATACTCTGCCACTAGAGGGCAGTGCTGTCTGTTATCGGGGGAAGAGTCAGGTTGTTTGAATGTCAACCAATCGGGAACGCGGACGCATGTTAAGGGCACGCCCACCAACACAAACAATGCAAATGAGGTCAGAACAGCGGCGGCATGCAGCACGTGATCTGCAGCAATACATCACATGTTGCTCAAAAGGAGGGTTCCCTGTCTGCGCATGCGCTCCTGCTGAAACTAAAACAACATTCAAACGTGTCTTCATTTGAGAAACTGTGAAATAGTATGAAAGTTCCATGTTTACTATGTTCTCTTACGTTAGAGAAAAGTACATTTAAATAAGATATACAAGTGATACATACATATACTGTTTGGAGAAATACAGGAAAGTCGTATCCTTTTTAAAGCATATTAAAAACTCTTCTGTTTAATTGTGTATATATATATATATTCATTCATTATCTCCCGCTTTATCCTCTATTAGGGTCGCGGTGGGGTTCCCCATGCCCATCCAGGGGAGAACGTCTCGGGCGCTGGGCAGATAGACCCAGGACAGGGCGCCAATCCATCGCTGGGCACACACTCACTCACACAGACACACTCTATATGGGGCAATTTGGAGAATTCAATTGGCTTGATCCATGTTTTTGGACTGTGGGAGGAAACCGGAGAACCCGGAGGAAACCCACGCAGACACGGGGAGAACATGGAAACTCCACCCAGATGGGGATTCCAACCGGGAAGCCCTAGAGCTGAGAGGAGAACATGCTAACCAATAAGCCACCGTGCCGCCATATATATATATATATATATATACATTTATTTATTATTATTTATTTTTTTGCAGTCTGTTATGTGCTAAAGAATAAAGATGTTTTTTTTTTTTTTTAAGTTATTTTAGACTTTGCATTGGTGTCCCACACAAACACAGTCTTTGTCCCACATCTGGTGAATTAGAATCTGATCACTTTAGCGCAAACAAAAGAAAAACAAATCTTGATAAATAGCTTTCTTTAAACATGAATTTGCCCTTCTTTCCTTCTGGTCTGCAAATTTCTCAATAACATTTCTGTTAGAGTCAGTGATCTCTGTGATGAGTGTTTATAATGACAACATGGCCATGCGTTCACTCTGTCCTGATCACTGACCTGCTGTTGTGTTCGTAAATTGGGACGATCCGGTCCGAGCTCCGTTATGCTCTGTTTTTTTTCTTCCAGTGAACGTTTTGTAAAAAGTTTTTTTTTGTAAAAACAAAACAGAATTTTCTTTCATTTCGATGCGACTCCAGTCTGCAAACGTCAAGGGTGAGTCGAACTAATGAACCGCACCTGAGTTAATGAGTCGATTCGGGGAATTGTCCAATCACACGAAGCCTATAATTAACCAGGTGTGACACACTACCAATAGTGACGCAGTAGAATGGGCGTGTCCGGGACGCAGTTCGAAAAACCTAAAATAACCAATTAGAAAACAGCCTCAGATCACATGCTTGCCAAAAGTTCGTGTGCCCACGTACACACTCATAAGACCGGCGCCCCGCACAATGGAAGCAATTACATCTCTTTATTTATTATTTTAATCAATTCTAACATGTCTGTCAGACACACAATACAAATTACCACATTAATCATTAACTATTTTGCGGTTCATCTTTAATTCAGTTTAATATCTGAACGATTTTAAGGGGACGGCGCCCCAGCGCCCCCTATGGACCAGCCGCCACCGCCATCTTATAGAAACTATTAATTAACTGTGTTACACAGAATGTGACTTTCTTGTATGTGTTGGATTGATCACTAGGTGTTTGATTTCTATGTTGAGTTTTTCTTCCCTTCAACAGAAGAAATACATGAAATGATACATAAAATGGAGCTCTTTTTTGACTGGAAGAATCTGTCAAGTAAAGTCACCACTGTCTTCATCCCGGTCATCTACACCATCATCTTCATTCTGGGTCTTCCCACCAACATCATGGCCATCTGGGTTTTTCTGTTTAGGACGAAGAAAAAGAATCCTGCCTCCATCCTGATGGCGAGTCTGGCTCTGTCTGATCTACTGTTTGTTATTTTTCTCCCTCTGAAGATCCACTATCACTTCAACGGTAATAACTGGATCTTTGGGGAGGTGATGTGTAAAGTGCTGGTTGGCTGTTTCTATGGCAACATGTACTGCTCTACTGTGTTCATAGCATGCATCAGTGTTCAGCGCTACAGGGCAGTTGTGCATCCACTTTCCCACAAACTAAACACCCGTGTAGCAGTGTGTGTATCTGTGTGTGTGTTTCTTGTGGTCTGGCTCCTCACAATACCACTCTACCTGTTTGACCAGACTTACAAATTTAATAAGGAGCTCTGGGCATGCCATGATATTATTGATTATAGGAAAATGCACATCCCTGTTGCGTACTTTCTGACTATGGGAACTCTGGGATTTGTAGTTCCCGCTGTTGTGTGTGTTGTAGCATATGTGAGGATGTTTCAGCATCTTAGAAATTCTCTAGCAGATGGAAAAAACAGTGTAAAGAAACAGAGAGCGATCCAACTCATGATTATCATTCTGGTGTTATTTCTGATCAGCTTTGTTCCCAGTAACATTTTACTAATGGTGCATTATTCACTGGTGTTTAATATAAGAGGTGAGTTTTACAAGTATTATGTTGTGGCGCTGTGTCTGTCCAGTCTCAACAGCTGTATTGATCCACTTGTGTATTATTTCATCTCAGAGGAGTTTAGAAATCAAGTGAAAAACTTGTTGATTTGTCGCAGCGAGCGCACGGCCAAAAGGATGAAAGTTTCTGCAACTGAAGCTCAGAGCAGCACCAACACACAAAACAATTGTGATGCACATGGAAATGACGTTTAACATCAAAAGACAAAAAAGTCTTAGAACAGCAGTTTAATCGAGCTATGAATTCAAATGTGTGTCGGTGCAACAGGTTAAAATGTGATTATTTATCGTTGTAAACAATTCTGTAATATCTTTACTGCTTTGTGTCAGAGGTCAAAATTCAGTCCTGTTTAAAAAATCCTGATGGACCAGTACAGTTGTTTCAATGTGTTTGATTTTTTTTGCACTGAATCAATCTAACTAAGTAGATTATAGCTAATATCTATATAGATAAGTATAGATAATATCTATATTTTTGGCATATGTGTGTACGTTGTAAGTTGAAAATAAACAATTAAACAGACTAAACTCAAACTATTGCATATTGTGAGTGGACATCAGTGGGATTCAGTTTGCTGAATCAGTGTCTGTATCAGTTTAAAATGATATTGTAAAATTATTTGAGTTCAGGGCGGCACGGTGTCTTAGTGGTTTAGCACGTTCGCCTCCCAGCACTAGGGATTCCCAATTCGAATCCCCATCTGGGTGGAGTTTCTATGTTATCCCTGTGTCCGTGTGGGTTTCCTCCGGGTTCTCCGGTTTCCTCCCACAGTCCAAAAACATGGATCAAGCCAATTGAGTTCTCAAAATGGCCCCATATAGAGTGTGTCTGTGTGAGTGAGTGTGTGCCCAGCGATGGATTGGCGCCCTGTCCTGGGTGTGTCTGCAAAGCACCCGAAACGTTCTCTTCTGGATGGGAATGGGGAACCCCACCGCGACCCTAATAGAGGATAAAGCGAGAGATAATGAGATTTGAGTTCAGATCTAATGTATTTGTATTTATCCTCAGTTTAGTGAACCTAACTGCTCAGTGCTGTGTAATACTCTACATAAGCTTAATAGACTGACGCTTTTACAAAGTTGTACATGAGGTAAGAGTGCATTATGGGTGGTAACATAATGAAATCCATTAGAAACATTAGCTCCATAACCAATCACATCATGGGAATTTGTTTACAGGAAGTGATTTAAAGCTGAATGAATAATGCTTTAGTGGTTTTAATAAACAGAAGACAAATCACAGATTAACTTTGTTATTTCAAGCTATTCGAATGATTGCAAGCTTCCCAAACAACAGAAGTTTTCTTCTCAGAATCTCATCTTAGAAAACAACTGGCTGATTTTTCTTCCTGGGATCCGTGTTGAAAGATATCTGCTGGGATGAATCTGACCAAAAATTATACTGAGATTGATTCCTCAGCTCTTTCTACGGAGAGACGTAGGTATCTTTTCATCAGCCTCATCCTTTAAACATTGTCTGTTTATCATATTATGGTTATTATCTGCTGATGTGTCAAAATACTGATTTAAATTTAATTTCAAGTTCATATCCAATATTTACCAAAAAGAATGAAAAAATATTTATTTTTTGCACATAATGGATATGCGCTGTATTATTTGATAACAGTTTTGACAACATCTGCATCTCTTGTCGCACAAACAGGTCTAATAAATAAAACGGATTAAATATATGTTCTTAAGGGTCACCAGTTGACTCATGGTACATAACTTACTGATTATATAATAGAGCTATCACATTAAAGGAAATGATTTTGAAGTGCATTTAACGACTAACTTTATTCTGTTTATTTATTTTAAGCACATTTTAAATTGTTAACACATATTTAAAAAGGTTCTGCAAATTAATGTAACCATGTCTCTGTCCCACCTTTTTTGTTTGCATTGCAAGTTTCAATTTATCAATTTGTTTACATTTAACTTTATTATTAAAAAATCTAAAAAGTCTGTTACCTGCAAATGTTCAGGTGATGAATTATTTCATCATAAATTTAGGAATAATAGAATTAATGGTAAAAATACAAGTCAGTTATTTATTATATACGGAAACCCTACCAAACCCGAGTCTGTCTCATTTTAAAACCAAACTGCAAAACTGAAACTAATGTTTTCATTTTGAGTGAAAGCTGATTTTATTTGTACTTTTACTCATTAGAATAATCTAAATGGCTCAGTTTTCTGTTATATTCCACTTCTTAAACAGACAGAAGCTTTTAAGAAGTGCTTGTGGTTTGGGTCATTGTCCACGATGGGATGGTTAAACGTATAAGAAACATTAGTTCCATAACCACAATCCTCACAGTACACGCAGGAAATGATCTGAAGGTTAATGAAACGTGATTCATCTCTTTAGAAACCAAAGCTCTTTAGAAAAACAGTTCAGCAGCAGATGCAAAAAAAAATAATAATAATAATAAAAAATAAAACGCTAAGCATCGCAAGCCCACAGAGTCAGTGTTTAAATAATCTGTAATGCAGCTGACACCAATCGTTGCCTAATTGCCAGTCATATGCTTCTGTCTCCCCCTTGTGGTCCAGTTGCGCGGTACAATTACAAGACGTAAAGAGCCTATAAAGAGATTGGAACCAGTGCACCTGACACTAAAGTTCGCATTAAAGTAGTGTTTTTAAATAATACAAATAAATAATTTTAATTTACCTCTTTTATCTCTTGTTCTTCCTCCACTTAAGTACAATTTTACACCAAATGTCTTCCCTGTACTGCTCCAATTCACCCAGGTTTGGGACTGATGATTACAACCTGATAAATTTAAATGTGGGGGAAAACCCACACGGGCTCCATACAAGGACCTGTGTTCACCCCATATGCAATTAAACCTTCTGTGAGGAGGAAGCAATAACCTCTGTAACCGTGCCGCCCTTCTTCATATCTTTTTATTTAGTGTAAAAAAAAAAAAAACCATTGTATAAGCACATCTTACCTTTGAAGTTTCTGCAAACTTCAGTTATTAAACTATGTTTCATATGAATGTGATTATTGAATTTGTGTGTGTGTGTTAATCTTTGTATTTTATACAAACACGTATTCATGGTCTCTCTACTTACAACATTTTCAGGGGGTTGCCCTGGTTTTCGAATGCCGGCAGCTAAACGAGCCCCTGATGAGAAAACACCAAATTTAACCCTTTACTGGGAAAATAATGTTATTAATGACTTCATGACTGGTTACATCACCACTGTCTTCATCCCGGTCATCTACATCATCATCTTCATTCTGGGTCTTCCCACCAACACCATGGCCATCTGGGTTTTCCTGTTCAGGACGAAAAAAAAGAATCCTGCCTCCATCCTGATGGCGAGTCTGGCTCTGTCTGATCTACTGTTTGTTATTTTTCTCCCTCTGAAGATCCACTATCACTTCAACGGTAATAGCTGGATCTTTGGGGAGGTGATGTGTAAAGTGCTGGTTGGCTGTTTCTATGGCAACATGTACTGCTCTACTGTGTTCATAGCATGCATCAGTGTTCAGCGCTACAGGGCAGTTGTGCATCCACTTTCCCACAAACTAAACACCCGTGTAGCAGTGTGTGTGTCTGTGTGTGTGTTTCTTGTGGTCTGGCTCCTCACAGTACCACTCTACCTGTATGAGCAGACCATCCATGTGCCCAAACTCAACATCAGAACCTGCCATGATGTTGTTAACGATGAAGAATCTCACATTCCTACTGCATATTTTCTGACTATGGGAACTGTGGGATTTGTAGTTCCCACTGTTGTGTGTGTTGTAGCATATGTGAGGATGTTTCAGCATCTGAGAAATTCTGGTACAGACGGAAAAAACAGTGTAAAGAAACAGAGAGCGATCCGACTCATGATTGTCATTCTGGTGTTATTTCTGGTCAGCTTTGCTCCCAGTAACATTTTACTAATGGTGCATTATTCACTGCAGGTTGCAGGTAAAGATAATCCCCTTTATGAGTATTATGTTGTGGCGCTGTGTCTGTCCAGTCTCAACAGCTGTATTGATCCACTTGTGTATTATTTCATCTCGGAGGAATTTAGAAATCAAGTGAAAAACTTGTTGATTTGTCGCAGCGAGCGCACAGCCAAAAGGATGAAGGTTTCTGCAACTGAGACCCGAAGCAGCACTGACACAGACTCCAAAAATACTGAAAAACTCTGAAGGATTCAGGATCATTATAAAATGCATGATAAAATAGAAATAGTATGAAATGCTGAGCGTAAGTTTAACGTGCTGTTGATTAGACCGTGTTTCATGTGAACATGTTCCTCTGTCAACAGATTTGCTTTTGTGTCTGATGGCATCAATATAAAATATTATACAAGAAAATGTAACCACATTGTATTAGTGGTTTATTACTAACTCAATAAAGCTACTCTAGGAACAAACCATGGGCACATTTATTTACACACCATTCCATCACATCCTCTTTGTTTAAACCTCACTCTAGAATCTTGTAGAAAACCTTCCCAGAAGAGAAGAGTGAGTTTGTTTTATCCACAAATGGGTGAATAACTTAATGCCATTATCCTCATGTAAGAGGCATACCACTGTTCGCAGCCCTCTGTAAATCCTCCTAATGGGAAGCAATGAGTCTCTTTAGTGAATTCTAAAGCTTTTTGTCAGCACTACTGCAATGATTAAGCTGGCTGTCCAGTTTGAGGCGTTTACAAAGCCACTCTCATTTGCATTGCTGAAAAGTGAAAGCAAAAGTGTAGTGTGTGTGTGTGTGTGTGTGTGTGTGTGTGTACTGCTCTACTGTGTTCATAGCATGCATCAGTGTTCAGCGCTACAGGGCAGTTGTGCATCCACTTTCTCACAAACTAAACACCCGTGTAGCAGTGTGTGTATCTGTGTGTGTGTTTCTCGTGGTCTGGCTCCTCACAATACCGCTCTACCTGTATGATCAGACTAACCAAATTTTTAATAAGGAGCTCTGGGCATGCCATGACATTATTAATTATAAGAAAATGCACATCCCTGCTGCGTACTTTCTGACTATGGGACCTGTGGGATTTGTAGTTCCCACTGTTGTGTGTGTTGTAGCATATGTGAGGATGTTTCAGCATCTTAGAAATTCTGTTGTAGATGTAAAAAACTGTGTAAAGAAAAAGAGAGCGCGACCCATGATTATCATTCTGGTGTTATTTCTGATCAGTTTTGTTTCCAGTAACATTTTACTAATGGTGCATTATTCACTGGTGACAAATACAACAGATGAGTTTTATAAGTATTATGTTGTGGCGCTGTGTCTGTCCAGTCTCAACAGCTGTATTGATCCACTTGTGTATTATTTCATCTCAGAGGAGTTTAGAAATCAAGTGAAAAACATCAAAAGACAAAAAAGTCTTAGAACAGCAGTTTAATCGAGCTATGAATTCAAATGTGTGTCGGTGCAACAGGTTAAAATGTGATTATTTATCGTTGTAAACAATTCTGTAATATCTTTTCTGCTTTGTGTCTAAACTAAACTAAATAAAACACTAAAATTCACTGATCAAGAGGTGTGTCCTGTTATTTTTGTCTTTATAATATCTATATTTTTTGGCATATGTGTGTAAGTTGTAAGCTGAAAATAAACAATTAAACAGAATAAACTCAAACTATTGCATATTGTGAGTGGACTTGAGTGGGATTCAGTTTGCTGAATCAGTGTCTGTATCAGTTTAAAATGATATTGTAAAATTATTTGAGTTCAGATCTAATGTATTTGTATTTATCCTCAGTTTAGTGAACCTAACTGCTCAGTGCTGTGTAATACTCTACATAAGCTTAATAGACTGACGCTTCTACAAAGTTGTACATGAAGTAAGTGTACATTATGGGTGGTAACATAATGAAATCCATTAGAAACCTTAGGTCCATAACCAATCCCATCATGGGAATTTGTTTGCAGGAAGTGATTTAAAGCTGAATGAATAATGCTTTAGTGGTTTTAATAAACAGAAGACAGTTCACAGATTAACTTTGTTATTTCAAGCTATTCGAATGACTGGAAGCTTCCCAAACAACAGAAGTTTTCCTCTCAGAATCTCATCTTAGAAAACAACTGGCTGATTTTTCTTCCTGGGATCCGTGTTAAAAGATATCTGCTGAGATGAATCTGACCGAAAATGATACTGAGAGAATTTACTCAGGTTTTCTTGTGGAGACACGTAGGTATCTTTTCATCAGCCTCATCCTTAAAACGTTGTCTGTTTATCATAATTTGGTTATTATGTGCTGAAATTTATAAGGACTGATTTAAATTTTATTTGTAGTTCATATCCAATAGTTAAAAAAATGCCTTCCAATGAAAAAAAAGATATATAATCTGGCTAAATTGTGGTCTTTAAAATTTTTTTTTGCACATAATGGATATGCGCTGTATTATTTGATAACAGTTTTGACAACATCTGCATCTCTTGTCGCCCAAACAGGTCTAATAAATAAAACGGATTAAATATATGTTCTTAAGGGTCACCAGTTGACTCATGGTACATAACTTACTGATTATATAATAGAGCTATCGCATGAAAGGAAATGATGTTGAAGTGCATTTAACGACTAACTTTATTCTGTTTATTTATTTTAAGCACAATTTAAATTGTTAACACATATTTAAAAAGGTTCTGCAAATTAATGTAACCATGTCTCTGTCCCACCTTTTTTGTTTGTATTGCAAGTTTCAATTTATCAGTTTGTTTACATTTAAGAAAAAAAAAATATTATTAAAAATTCTAAAAAGTCTCTTACCTGCAAATGTTCAGGTGATGAAACATTACATCATAAATTCAGGAATAATAGAATTAAGGGTAAAAATACAAGTCAGTTATTTATTATATATAAATTGAAGTTAACCATGAATATTCACTGTAGACACTGCAGTGGTTTTTAATGCAGTTTGGGGTAAAGAGAACGGAAACCCTACCAAACCCGAGTCTGTCTCATTTTAAAACCAAACTGCAAAACTGAAACTAATGTTTTCATTTTGAGTGAAAGCTGATTTTATTTGTACTTTTGCTCATTAGAATAATCTAAATGGATCAGTTTTGTGTTATATTCCACTTCTTAAACAGACAGAAGCTTTTAAGAAGTGCTTGTGGTTTGGGTCATTGTCCACGATGGGATGGTTAAACGTATAAGAAACATTAGTTCCATAACCACAATCCTCACAGTACACGCAGGAAATGATCTGAAGGTTAATGAAACGTGATTCATCTCTTTAGAAACCAAAGCTCTTTAGAAAACAGTTCAGCAGCAGATGCAAAAAATAAAAAATAAAACGCTAAGCATCGCAAGCCCACAGTCAGTGTTTAAATAATCTGTAATGCAGCTGACACCAATCGTTGCCTAATTGCCAGTCATATGCTTCTGTCTCCCCCTTGTGGTCCAGTTGCGCGGTACAATTACAAGACGTAAAGAGCCTATAAAGAGATTGGAACCAGTGCACCTGACACTAAAGTTCGCATTAAAGTAGTGTTTTTAAATAATACAAATAAATAATTTTAATTTACCTCTTTTATCTCTTGTTCTTCCTCCACTTAAGTACAATTTTACACCAAATGTCTTCCCTGTACTGCTCCAATTCACCCAGGTTTGGGACTGATGATTACAACCTGATAAATTTAAATGTGGGGGAAAACCCACACGGGCTCCATACAAGGACCTGTGTTCACCCCATATGCAATTAAACCTTCTGTGAGGAGGAAGCAATAACCTCTGTAACCGTGCCGCCCTTCTTCATATCTTTTTATTTAGTGTAAAAAAAAAAAAAAAAAAAAAAAAAAAAAAAAAAACATTGTATAAGCACAACTTACCTTTAAAGTTTCTGCAAACTTCAGTTATTAAACTGTGTTTCATATGAATGTGATTATCGTATTTGTGTGTGTGTGTTAATCTTTGTATTTTATACAAACACATATTCATGGTCTCTGTTCTTACAACATTTTCAGGGAGTTCTTTGCTTGAAATGAGAGTGGAACCAGCCCCTTATGAGATAATATCAAATGTATCCGTTTACTGGGAAAATAATGTTATTAATGAATTCATGACTGGTTACATCACCACTGTCTTCATCCCGGTCATCTACATCATCATCTTCATTCTGGGTCTTCCCACCAACACCATGGCCATCTGGGTTTTCCTGTTCAGGACGAAGAAAAAGAATCCTGCCTCCATCCTGATGGCGAGTCTGGCTCTGTCTGATCTACTGTTTGTTATTCTTCTCCCTCTGAAGATCCACTATCACTTCAACGGTAATAGCTGGATCTTTGGGGAGGTGATGTGTAAAGTGCTGGTTGGCTGTTTCTATGGCAACATGTACTGCTCTACTGTGTTCATAGCATGCATCAGTGTTCAGCGCTACAGGGCAGTTGTGCATCCACTTTCCCACAAACTAAACACCCGTGTAGCAGTGTGTGTATCTGTGTGTGTGTTTCTTGTGGTCTGGCTCCTCACAATACCGCTCTATCTGTATGAGCAGACCATCTACGTGTCCGAACTCAACATCACAACCTGCCATGATGTTGCTCACACTGAAGAATACCACATTCCTACTGCATATTTTCTGACTATGGGAACTGTGGGATTTGTAGTTCCCACTGTTGTGTGTGTTGTAGCATATGTGAGGATGTTTCAGCATCTCAGAAATTCTGTTGTAGATGTAAAAAACAGTGCAAAGAAACAGAGAGCGATCCGACTCATGATTATCATTCTGGTGTTATTTCTGATCAGCTTTGCTCCCAGTAACATTTTACTAATGGTGCATTATTCACTGCAGGTTGCAGGTAAAGATAATCCCCTTTATCATTATTATGTTGTGGCGCTGTGTCTGTCCAGTCTCAACAGCTGTATTGATCCACTTGTGTATTATTTCATCTCGGAGGAATTTAGAAATCAAGTGAAAAACTTGTTGATTTGTCGCAGCGAGCGCACAGCCAAAAGGATGAAGGTTTCTGCAACTGAGACCCGAAGCAGCACTGACACAGACTCCAAAAATACTGAAAAACTCTGAAGGATTCAGGATCATCATAAAATGCATGATAAAATAGAAATAGTATGAAATGCTGAGCGTAAGTTTAACGTGCTGTTGATTAGACCGTGTTTCATGTGAACATGTTCCTCTGTCAACAGATTTGCTTTTGTGTCTGATGTCATCAATATAAAATATTATACAAGAAAATGTAACCACAATGTATTAGTGGTTTATTACTAACTCAATAAAGCTACTCTAGGAACAAACCATGGGCACATTTATTTACACACCATTCCATCACATCCTCTTTGTTTAAACCTCACTCTAGAATCTTGTAGAAAATCTTCCCAGAAGAGAAGAGTGAGTTTGTTTTATCCACAAATGGGTGAATAACTTAATGCCATCATCCTCATGTAAGAGGCATACCACTGTTCGCAGCCCTCTGTAAATCCTCCTAATGGGAAGCAATGAGTCTCTTTAGTGAATTCTAAAGCTTTTTGTCAGCACTACTGCAATTATTAAGCTGGCTGTCCAGTTTGAGGCGTGTAGAAATCCACTCTCATTTGCATTGCTGAAAAGTGAAAGCAAAAGTGCAGTGTGTGTGTGTGTGTGTGTGTGTGTGTTATGTCGCAGTACGTTGAGGAAAATGGCAGAGAGCATTTTAAATTCACAGGATTCCTTTTGCTGTCCGATCTGTTTGGATCTAATGAACGATCCAGTGGCAATTCCATGTGGACACAATTACTGTCTGGATTGTATAAAGAGGTACTGGGATCAGAAAGCTAATGACGTTTATAATTGTCCTCAGTGTAAAGTGATATTCAGTCCAAGGCCTGTTCTCAACAAGAACTCCTTGCTGGCTGAACTGGCTAAAGCATTGAGGAGCAGAAGGTTCCAAGCCTCTGCTCCTGCTGGTTCTATCGCTGAACCTGGAGATGTGAGCTGTGACATCTGCTCTCGAAGAAAATACAAAGCGGTGAAGTCTTGTCTGGATTGTTTCGCTTCGTACTGCGAGACGCACATTCGGAGTCACTATGAATCCCAGGCATTAAAGAGACATCATCTGGTTGATGCCACGGTGGATCTCCAGCAGAGGATCTGCTCTCGACATGACAAACCACTGGAGATCTTCTGCCGCACTGACGAGAACTTGATTTGTCATTTCTGTATAATGGATGAGCACAGTGGACATACGACGGTCTTAGCAGCAGCAGAAAGAACAGAGAAACAGGTAAATGGTGGAAAATATTGGTACCTTCAGTCCATTGGTGCTTGCGAAAGCTTATGCTTGTACTTTTATACAGCTTGGGAACATATGGCCCTCTAGCAGCACACAGCTGTAATAGGTCTATTATTGTGGACAGTACTTGTAACCTGAGGATATTAAAATCTAGAACACTACAGAGATTCAACTTACCATCTAAGAAAAACCTCAAACATCTTTGCTTTTCTGAGAATAATCTAGTCGATTAGACACGTTTGTGAACGTAGTGGGGGCATTTGTTTCATACAGAAGCAACTGGTGGAGGCTCAGAGAGAATCCCTGCACAGGATCGGACAGATGGAGAAAGAAATTATGGAGCTGAAGCAAAATATGGATTTGTTTAAGGTGAGTGCTCGTACATATGATATTCAGAGGACATGGACCTTTTGCTCAGACCTCTAAACCAACTAAACTCTGGCCATTTTGAGACGTACACTGCTTTACTCCTCTTGCAGACTGACTTACATAATCCCAAGTTCTTGCCACTGGATCAGTTTGCATCATTTTCTTTTTGTTTCTATTAAAAATGTAGACTTAAGAAACAGAACCCAGATTAAAAATAAATACAAAAGTTATCCTTCAAAAGGTCCATGATTGGAAAAAGGCTCTAAAATGAAGTTTCCGGTTGGCTGCCATCTTTTAACATGAACTGTTTCCATTTTCTTTCAGCTCTCCGTGAAGACTGCAGTTGATGAAAGTGAGACGATCTTCTCCGACCTCATCAAGTCCATAAAGAGACGACAGAAAGAGGTTGAGGAACTGTTCAGAGCCCAGGAAACAGCCACACTGAGTCTGGGTGAAGAAGTCTTGTTGAAACTGAAGCAGGACCTTTTGAATCTGAGGAGCAGGAGCTCGGAGCTGGACCAGCTTTCACACACCAATGATCACGTCCATTTCCTCCAGGTTCAACCTCAAGCTCCTTCAGTAACTGCAGACAAACCATCAACTTTTCTAGTGTTAATTATTTCGACTCAATTTCTCCGTAGAGCTTTCCGTCCATCTATGTCCCACTCGGATCGGCTGAGGAGCCCAGTCTTCTGATCTGCCCAACGTTCCGCACAGAGGATCTGAGGGAGGCTGTTTCTGAAATTCAGGAACAGCTAGAGATGTTCTACAAACTAGAACTGGTTAAATTCTCTGGAGGTAGGATTTATGAACAGTGGGTATAGCATTGATGAAGATTAAAGGGAACTGAATCTGTTACGTAATTTTTCTGGTAGATCACAGCTCCTTCCTGCCAGAGCCCAAGACCAGAGAGGATTTCATGAAATGTGAGTATGATCCACACTTGTGAAGTCTTTGATGAAATCAGTGATGCAGCGGTCAGTCTGTCCATTGAATAGAAGGCTCTTATGGCTCTTAAACAACGCTGTAATTCAGAGGATTCTCTAAGTTACTTTATCTTTCTTTTCTTTAGATTACAGTCAGCTGACCCTGGATCCAAACACGGTTCAGAACCAGCTGGTTTTATCTGAGGAAAACAAAAAAGTGACCGTGTCCCATCAAACACAAAACCATCCTGCTCATCAGGAGAGATTCGATTCACTGCAGCAAGTTCTCTGCAAGGAAAGTCTCTCTGGACGTTGTTACTGGGAGGTGGAGCAGTTTTACAAGCTACACTCCACCATTGCAGTCTCTTATAAAGGCATCCGCCGGAAAGGACAGGAGGACAACTTAAAATTCGGGTGTAACGATCTCTCCTGGTGTCTGTCTTACTCTGATTCTACATACAAGTTCAGTCATGATAGCAAAGTCATCGAAATTCCAACTGAGACCCAAAGCTTCACTTTAGGAGTTTACCTGGATCAATGGGCGGGAACCCTCTCCTTCTACAGCGTCTCAGACACCATGACGCTCCTCCACACGGTGCAGACCACGTTCACTCAGCCGCTCTATGCTGGGTTCCAGATTTATATTTATGAAAATTTTATTCAGATATGCAACAGCAAAACAAACTAAATGAGTATGTGGATCTTTGGCCCCGTACCAACCCTCCATTACTTAAATAATATGCCAATCATTTTCAAACTTTTTTTTTTTTTACAATTAAATAGTCTGCATCATTATTACTCAGTTCTGACAAAGAGGTTATAAACTCCAGCTGCACTGCTGTGTCTGATCCACTCGCACCACTGAAACCAAATTACCATGCCACCAAATCAAAGGGTCTGTAGTTCTACAACCAAAAACTGTGCAGCAATTCTGCTAATTTAATTTGTATAGTAAAGAAAATAGATAATGAGACTAGAAATGCATTTGTGTAGATAAGTTAGATAATGAATGTATAGTTAAAAACATTGATCAAAAAGGCAGACAGGAAAATGTTAGGATGATTTTCATTTCCTTTGTCACTTCAAGCATCAAACATAAGTTTATTCTAAGAAATTAATGTAGTTACATATAAATAAATTCCATTTGAAAACAACAGCATGGAGTCTCCTGCCAATAAATATTCGACTGAAAACCGCAATCGATGTCGCTACACATGTACACACACACACACACACACACCTGTACAAAAGACAATTACGTTCTGTTCTCCAAAAGGTGTTCAAAGTCAGGAGAGCAGACCAGTTTATGTTTAATGTGGCCCAGAACTGTCATGTCTCCTCTTCTGCCCTCGGACCCGACAGATACCAACTCCTACAGACAGAGAGTATCATCAGAAGTTTGTAATTAACACCTGAATTTAATATATATATATATATATATATATATATATATATATATATATATATATAAATTATGTTTGTGTATGAAATGTACAGCATGCAGGTTATGGTCAGTAAGGGAGGGTGACATTTTGCAGGAGTGTCAGTGCGTTCATGGAAACCTGGAGAAAGGAGCAGGGTGTCCCCAGGGCCACGTCCAGCGTGATGCTCCCCAATATCAGCTGCACTCGACCAGACTTCCTCACCAGCATGCGACCCACCAAACCCTCCTGCAGCTCCTTCAGGCTGCAAACGTTCTCTCCCTCAGCCTCCTCCTGCTGTGTGTACAAACCGACAGCATGTCACATGTGAACAACAATAATAATTACAGAAACAAATGTAAGGTTATCCCTATTTTGAAGACCATGTCGCCTAAATAATTTTACTTATTTAATAGTGATCCCAATACAGACAGATACATTACTGCAAGTCTTTAATTTAGCACTATACCACTAGATGGCAATAGACTTCCACACTTGAACCACACGCTACACAACGTGATCATAAGGCTGATGGTTCTCTTACACACCTGACCCTCAGTCTTCTGGATCATGTTCTGTCCATCCTCGGACTGCACGGCAGTTTTCGTCGGCCTGGCGTCGCTGGTCGGCGGCTGACCTGGCAGCGAGTCTGGGAGCTGTATGAAGAGCAGCTCGTCCTCTTTGCAGTGAGTCCACGTCTGCAGCAGGTCAGGCAGGGACTCGGGTTCAGGCAGGGATGGAGTCTTAAACATAGGCGCAGACTTTTTCATCACCGGAACATCGGGAGGTTCTTGTTTGACTGGACAGGAGTGAGAATGAGGAAACAGCATTCACGGGCATGAAGATGGAGGTTTATCAGCGTTCGCGCTTCTTTAACCTACCTGTAACAGAGCTCTCGGTGTTCATCGACTCATCTTCAGGTGTAACCTTCTCCGTTTTAATGGCTCGTAAGCTGGGCTCATTCTCAAATTCCTCCTTAAAGACCCAGCCGGACACGGCCAGTGGGAGCTGCACAGGACAGCAGCGGGCCTCGTTCTTCAGCTGAGGGTCGTCTAAAAACTGCAGCAGATGCACACGGGATCATGGACAGGACTTATTACTACAAAACACTGACTGCATCACGTTTTCATGTCTCTGTGGGCTTTAAGGCTTAGAAAAACTCTTTGAACCCATTATTTCGCTGCTGCTCTGGAGATTTATTTATTTTTTATTTCTGTACTCACATTGTCTCGCTCCAACTTTCTCAGAATTTCTTTGGTCTCCTCCTCAGTCTCTCTCTTCTCCTTCTTGATGTTGATGATGGGGCATGGGGCGCTGCTCGACGTGTCCTTGTTGTCATCGTACACACCTAAAAGTTCACGCAGGATCAGAAAGAAAAGAATCCGATCACGAGGTCATAGTTCAGCTGCTTAACGCACACTGATTCCAGCAGCCATGAACCAAAGGTACGTTCGGGTCACTGCGTCAGCTTTATACTAATCTATCTGAACATCTGACGATCGTAAAGGTGGAAATAACGTGTTAAACTCTCCAAAATTATTCTGTGGTGAGATTAAGGATACTGCTTCCAACACATCAGTCATGTGCACACGGTCACAACCATTCTGCCATCGACTCGCGCATGGCGCTTTCCCAGGAGGCATGTTTACCTCTCCTCTTGGCCATCATCTCAGCTGGCCCTTGCTCAAAGATGGAATGAGACTGGATGACCTCTGGACGCCCTCGACCCCTGCCCCGTCCATCTCGATTGCGTCCCCTGTTTGTGTCCTGTTTTTCCCTTCTGGGTCCTGCATCAACTTTAAGTCTGGAATGAGGGAGGAATTCAAAAAGACAGTGGAGAGACATTTTGGAGTCATTTTTGGAGTCATCATGTTAGTTATGTTCATATTCAGGACTCTGGGTCAAAGCAGGACTTTCAAAAGCAAGAATGAAATGAACAGGGTTTACAAAAATGAACTCATTGGACATACATGTGTTTAGAACCTGATATGTTTTCTTATATGCACATTTTGTTCCATATTTTTTAGAAATGTTATCCATTCCATCCATCCATTATCTTCTGCTTTATCCTATATTAGGGTCGCTGGGGGGGGGTGTGTTCCCCATGCCCATCCAGGGGAGAACGTTTCGGACGCTGGGCAGATAGACCCAGGACAGGGCGCCAATCTATCGCTGGGCACACACTCACTCACACAGACACACACTATATGGGGCAATTTGGAGAACTCAATTGACTTGATCCATGTTTTTGGACTGTGGGAGGAAACCGGAGAACCCGGAGGAAACCCACGCGGACACGTGGAGGACATGGAAACTCCACCCAGATGGGGGTTCGAACCGGGAATCCCTAGTGCTGAGAGGAGAACGTGCCAACCATTAAGCCAGCGTGCCGCCCTATGTTATCAAAAGTGTTTGATTTTATTACCCTGTGGCAATGCGACTGAAGAAGGTCCCGATACTTTTGTCTCCATGTCATACAGGTGAAAGCACAGCGTCTCTGTGCATCCCTACATACTTACAACACACTGGTTTGGATTTATTTGGAGCATAACTTACTCTTCTTTAGACTTTCGGCTGATGATGTTGGGCGTAAAGGTTTTCTACAGAACACAAAAAAACAAATCCACACAGAACAGTTGGTCATTAAAAGGTCGATGTGTGAAACTTCGCAGCTGTAAACCAGTCGTGCATTTCGGGAATGACTGCCGGCCAACAGTTCGACACGACGGCGTTAAAGAATAAAATATAACCGTCAAAATAAACAGGTACCTTCTTCACTCCTCCCAGAGTCAGGTCCCTGGAGCGAATGGTGGGCAGGCGGCCCGGTGAGAGGGTGGCAGGGACTCTGAACCCCGCACCCCGTCCTCCGACACCAGGTTTTGGGGTAGCGGGGTGATCACGGGAGCCTGGTGCTGCCATCCTCACACTGAAACATGAATAGCAGGTGGTGAATCCTGCATTTGGCAGGTGAATAAATATTTTTCAGCTATTTGCAGAGCTTTCGTAGGCTTGTGGTTAAGGAACCAGCCTCGGCACCTGAAGGTCCCTGGTTCGATTCCCGCTCCCTAGTAACCTAACCCCCAGTTGCTCCCTGGGTGCCTTGTGCAGGGCTGCCCACCACGTGTGCTCACCTCACTCAGTGTGTGTGTGTGTGTGTGTGTTTCACTGAAGGGATGGGTGGGATGTGGAGGACAATAATGACGTCACTCTAGTGTAAAGTCAATGCACTTTATGACGTCAGTAAATCACTAGTGTAGAATAACAGTGCTCATGTTCAGCGATCACCCCACTTAGGTCACCAGGTCACGCAGCCAACACATTTTTAACACAAATAACGTACAAAAAACCCCAAACGAACACATTTTTATGAACACTGATGACGCCCGACGTTTTATTAAGGTAACAGTCAGTAAAACGCAGTCACGTGGTCGGTACAGCCACATGACCGAACAACCGGCTGCTACAGGAAGAACAGAAAGTAAACATTAAAGCTGCGAATCGCAGACATGATGATGATGATGATGAAGATATTTACCCGATTTATTCGCTCGATCGCTGTGAAGTGCCGGCTGTCTGAAGGCCGGCGGCGCGTTTGATCTCTGATTTAAATGATTTTGATTCACACCGTAACGCCGACGACGTCAGAGCGAGTTCACAGGGGGGCGGAGCCTAATCTCCGACGCAAACTTTAACCTGTGACGTACGCTAACCACGTGTTCCCTCGCGGCATTAGCATGACAATCAATTAGCTCTTAAAAATCTCAGAATATAAATATTACGATTTATATGTAAATAAATAGACATTTGCCCTTCCACTTAAAATATACCTCAACATTAAAAACATACATTTTTAATAACAATTAAAAAAAAAAAAAACAATACAACGCATCTCCCCTTCACCTGCTGTGCCTGACGTGAACTTTAAAAATTCTTAAATTTAAATGTCATTTTAAAAAGTAAAACACCGCAGCACTTAACATTACAATCCATTCATCCATCATCTTCCGCTTTATCCTCTATTAGGGTTGCGGGGGTGGGGTGGGGGTGGGGGTGGGGGTTTCCCCATGCCCATCCAGTAGAGAAAGTTTCGGGCGCTGGGCAGATACACCCAGGACAGGGCGCCAATCTATCGCTGGGCACACACTCACTCACTCAAACACACTCTATATGGGGCAATTTGGAGAATTTAATTGACCTTGAACCATGTTTATGGACTGTGGGGGGAAACCGGAGAACCCGTAGGAAACCCACGCGGACACGGGAGAACATGCAAACTCCACCCAGATTGGGATTCGAACCGGGAATCCCTAGCGCTGAGAGGAGAACATGCCAACCACTAAGACACCATGCCGCCCCAACATTACAATCTGTGAACAAAAATGATTCTTAGGGGTGGCAGAGTGCTTAGGTGTGCATGGCAGGGTTGCCAGAAGAAAGTGGATGCTTTCCAAAAATAAAAATAAAATAATATAGCATTGCTGTCCATCTGCAGTTTGCCAACAATCACGCAAACGTGTTCTCTATTTGTCTGTGTGCTGCATCTTTAGAGACTATGGATTATGCAGCACAATGGCAATAGACACTAAGAAGAAAAACAGAAAACAGAAAAAGAAAGTTTAATTTTGTTCTAATCAAAATCCAATAGAAATATTGTGACACAAACAGCAAGCAGGGAGAAAGCAGGGGAGAAATCCCACAATATAATTTTTGCACCTGATCACCTGATGGTTACACGTTCTGTATATGGATGTTGATGCTCCCCCTCCGCTCAAGAAGGATGAGTCCCTCACTGAGCCTTGGTCCACACAAGGTTTCTTCCTATAAAAACCAACTTGCTCCTGTCCATTCAGTTTGCCGGTTCAGTCTCGGAACACCATAAAACTGCTGTATATATATATATATGAACTGGAACTCAAACATAAATGAGTCTAGAATGTACAAAAATAATTAGTTGCAGTTATTGCTTATTAATTTCTTTTGTTTCACTTCATCTACATTTTGGTTCTACTGGTTTGATGATCTGATAAAATTTTGGGATAAATTAATGCAGAAATATGAGAAATACTAATCAATTTGCAAAACTTTAAGCTTAACTGTAAGTTCTCCAAATTCTCCAAGCCTGATAAGGGAAACAAGCTAAAAAGAAAGCATGAACATTAACATATTGTGATAATCAATTATAATAAATTAAATAAAAAAATTTGTAAAGCTCCACCGAGTTGCATTTGCAGCTAAATATTTCTTTGTTAAAGTATATAATTTAGTGCTATATATGTCCTCATGCTTGGCCACACTTTATACACCCAATATGTTTATTTAAATTAGTTTTTCATAGAGGATTGTATATTTCATAGAGGATTTATTTGCATTTATTACATCATTTTTAAACCAAAGACAAAAATGTGTCAGCCATATGTCTGTGATGAGGGTGGGTGGGGGTGACCCCCAGGGCATGATGCCCCTGCTGCTGATATCCTTGTGCATGACTGCCCTTTAATCAGACTTCTTCACTTCAGCAGAAGAAAAAGTGAGTTAGCTTCTATCCATCCATGCATGCACCAGCATCACTGAATGTTTAATACAAACAACTTCTTACATTACTTAACAATTTAATCAGTGTGTAACTCAGACATGTTTCAGCCTCTCACGATATAAAACCTGCTTTCCATCGTGTGTTATTTTCGTCTGTTAAATAAAGTATAGCTTGTTAGTGAAATAAGGCTGATGCCTTTTCCCCCAGTTTCTTGTTAGTGACCCATGGCATCAGACCATATGGGACCATCTGGCTCCTCTCTGATTTAGCACCAGCACCAGACCCCCTTTTCACAGAAGGCCATGCAAGTAAGGAAAAGGTTTAGAATTAGAGATTAGAATTAGAACCATTATTGATTGTAAGTGCTAGTGTTTTATTTAACTGAGCTCAGTCTAAAGTTTTACTGTTTGATCCTGTTAAGTGTTCAATCAATATTTGAATCAAATACTAACATCATGCTCAATTAAAACAAGGCATGGGGCTTTCAGCATGTTCAACCGTACTGTCGTTTAGAAAGTAACATTAAAGGCATGAATCCAAAATCAGACCATCAGCTTCAGTGGAAAAAAAAAAAGAAGTCCTGCAACAGATGCTCTGGATTCCACAGACAGCTAAACATTATAGAGTCAGTCTGAGCTTAATGTGAATGGATCTATGGAGAACGGATGGATGGACTGATGAAAATTTAATGAACATAATATTTAGTTTAATACAAACCACACACTTCACCTGACCCTACACTGTTTCCCCCTCCAGGCTGTAGTTTAGCAGTGGGCTGGAAGGAGGAGTCAGACACAGGAGGGCATCGAAGTGTGACAGGGTAGAGAGAAAGAGAGAGCGAGAGGGCTAGAAGAAATGAGAGAGGAGAGACAGACCATTCGCATCCAACCATCCTTTGAGGTTCCTCTTCTCCAGCACAGTGTTGGCAGCACCACAGCAACATCTCTGTTCTCTTTTTCTCTGTCTTGTTTTTCCCTGTCTATCAGCTCAGCTAACGGTGGACAAAACAAGAACGAAGGTAAGTCTAATCACTCTGTGTGTGTGTGTGTTTTCAGTGTGTAGGATGCATTCAGTACTTTAAAGCACTGCAGGACTCACTGTTTCTCAGTTTATTCATGTGTTACATAACCTTTAGTCTCTGCAGGTGCTTTATTCCTAAATATTTAGGCATCCATAACTGTTTAACACATACACACATTTATCACTCCAGCTGCTGATTGTGAATCTGCTGAGTTTGCACTTATACCTTATGGTTTTATTGTTATTTGTTATTGTATATGCACACTTTGCTCACCCTCGCTGCTGTGTACAGAAGCTCTGTGGTGTCATGAGTGGGAAGCAGGACAGAATATTGCAGCTCCTCTTCTTCGGGCTCATAAGGGATTAGTGACATTTGAAAGCTTTTAGTTTACAATGAAAACCCTGGTTTTTTTTTTGGAACTGGTTCATTTATAGCGTTTTATCTTCTCTCCTCTTTCCAGCCAGACTGTGTCGGACTGCACTGCAGGTAAAATGAGCTGAAGCTCTTCAGAGAAATCTGAACCATGACCAATGTCATTAATAAAAACTCATCTCAGACCCTCTCACACAGAGAGACAGCCAGTGCAGCCTCAGTTTCGCTCAGAGCCCAATCTCCATGAATCAGTCACACTTTACGCCTCTGAAGGCCGTTCATCCAGTCATTATATCCGTCATCATGCTCCCACTACTGTCTAAGTGTCCAGTCAGTTCTGGCAACGTGATTGAGCATTTTCTAAATCGTCATGTCCACTTTATGGATTGGTGTAAAATGTTATAAGTGAAAATGAACCCTCCTGTAATTCTAAATCTATTTAAATACATTATACATATTGAAAAATTTTATTGCACTGTTAAGACCCTACACACTAATTAAGCACTTTGTCATGCATTTTAAACAACTCTACACTTCCAACTTCGTTTTGTGAAAAAAAAGGTCCTTTTTTGCTCTTGCATGACTGCACCTCAGTACATAACGCAAGGTCCACGAGCAACGTCCCGAGCACCCCTCTCTCTCCAGACTCCACATTTACCTCGATTTAAATACCCGCCCTCAGACCTCAGCTGAGCCTTCAACAGGTGTTTAAATATCCTCAATTCCACCAATTTTCAACATGTAAATATTTCCCCATTAAAGACACATCCTCCAGGCATGGAATCAATCCCTCGCCCTCCATGCCGTTACTGACAGTGCTGCTTGAAAGTTAATCAAGATTCTTGTTGATTAAATAACGGCGTTCACTCACACCTGACGGTCATCCTGTTCATTGCAAACACCTGATTCTAATTACACCTTTAAATTGTTCGGCCCCTCACAGATCTGAAATATTGAATCATTTTCCTAAATTTGATATTTATATAAAATATTGCCTTAAGTTTGTTCTTTTTTATCTACTTTTAGGACTTGTATGTAATCATTTAAATTCATTCAGAAATAAAGAAACGTCTAAAGGTTTCACAAACTTTCAAAAACTTGTAAATCTTCCGATGCCTTCCGAAGGCCACAATCTTTTCTTTGTGTGCAATACATTGAATGAAAGATCACAATAATCGGACAAACACCAAAAGATTATTCAAATTCATTTCAGTCATGTATCTTTCAAGGACATGCACAAATCCGAGCCGTGAATTATGGATTATTTAATAATAAGTATCAGCTGAGTGAATTTATAATGGCTTTTGATGAATGATGCAATAAAAATCTTACTGTGGCTCTTATACGATGCCTTCAAAGTGATTTATTAGAAGCGATATGAAAGTGGAGCAGGTGTGTGTGTGTGTGTGTGTGTGTGTGTGTGTGTGTATGTGTGTTCACTTTAAAATTTAACAATTTGCTTTGTGGGGACCAAGGAGTCCTCAGAGTGTAAATCTGTGAACAGGTTTTGTGATGTGTATACACATCCGTAGTCAAAAGGTTAGGAGAAGGTTCTGATTATGGTTATGCTTGAGTTATAATTAGGGGTGATGTTGGTGTTTTGATTAATGACTCTGCTTAATGAGTCTCTGAATGAAAATGAATGGAAGTGATGTAAATGTCCCCACAATGCATGATAGCAAAACTTAGTGTGTTGTTTGTGTGTGTTGGTCCTAAGAGAATTGCAGTGCCCTACATCATCTCGGAGGAAGCACAGCTATGGATGCTGTGTTTCCATGACAGTAAGACTATGTTGCCATAGCATTACTGTGTTCTGCACTGCTGTACTACTCCCTCAGTAATTTAATTTTTAAAGTTTTGTGTATTATTTCTAGAAGAATAAACAATTTTTTACCTCCATTGTTAAATTAATGCTTTCTAAAAAAATGTAAAGCCTGATAAAAACAGATGTACACTTTTTCCTAAAATGTGAAAAGCTCTGATGTCTGGACTTTCAAACTGCTGTGAACGAAAAGTTCACTTTATAGATAAAACGACCTCAGAGAAAATCCCAGCGAGGTGCTCGTACGTCAAAGTCCTGAAACACACTCTCTAGACATTCAGGGTGCTAATGGGTTTTGTGTGAGCACAGTCCAGGTCACTGATCACCCACAATGACAGCTAATCAAAGCCACACCGCCCGGATTCACCACATCACTGCTGCCACACTGCCACCACTAATCATCCTCGCAACACAGGAGGGATGATGGGAAACGAGAGGACACACATAAAGGTGACAAATCATGCCCGCCTCATTATTATGCAAAGTTTAGTGGAAGGAATAAAAGAAAATCAGGGATCAGCACGCTTGACGAACTAAGAAGCCAGTTTTTGGCTAAATTAAGAGGTCAGGCCGACTCCACACAGAAAGGACTGGCAATCCAACACAGGAGCTTTTTGTCTTGAGGCAAGAACCCTAACCACTGCGCCACCAGAATAAAAATATACTGCACACTGGAAACGCATTACTTTACAAATTCTCTAGACTTCTTTAAAGTCTAGCTCCAGAACTCAATAAGGTTTAAATGAAAATGTATGTTTTTAATACTACATGTAAAAATTTTACCAGCAAAAAATACTTCAGCTTACAATTTTTTACAGATTAAAAAAAATTCCAGAAGGTCTCAGGTTCGAATCGGGTCCCCCTCGGATCGAACCACTGAACTGGGGAATCTTTTGTTATGCCAATGTTGCACCTGTCAATTTGGAGAGACCGCTCGTCCATTCAAATGTTAATTACATTTTGCTGGACGCAGACTCGTGGCGTTTCATCGACCTGCCGTCATTTTTTACCTCATGACACCATGTGACTTATTTTCCCCAGAAGTGATGGCTGAGGTGGTGGATGTCCTCTCCACACCCCACAATGTCCAGATCAGCGAGGTGACCTGCGACTCGTTTTGCATTGCCTGGGAGATGGATCCGGGGGACCCGGCCCGCGTGACGCATTACTTCATTGATCTGAGTCGAAAAGAAGGAGCTGAGCGGAACCGCTTTAAACACAGAGTGAGTGGAGCTGGTGGATCGCCTCATCCCTCAGCGTTTTGAATAGAAATAAAACATGAAAGATGGAATTCATGTTACATTTCTAAAGATCAAATCAACGGCAAAAGCTGAGGATGAAGGAGGCATCATGCAGGCAGCGTGTTACTGCTGTAGCTGTTGGGGGTGGAGCCAATTTAACTACTTTATAAACATCCATCCATTATCTTCCGCTTTATCCTCTACTAGAGTCGTGGGGGGGGGGGTTCCCTATGCCCATCCAGGGGAGAACGTTTTGGGCGCTGGGCAGATACACCCAGGACAGGGGGGCAATCTATTGCTGGGCACACTCTCACACACACAGACACACAAACACACTCTATATGGGGCAATTTAGACTTGATCCATGTTTTTGGACTGTGGGAGGAAACCGGAGAACCCAGAGGAAACCCACACGGACACGGGGAGAACATGGAAACTGCACCCAGGTTAGAATTCGAAACAGGAATCCCTAGTGCTGAGAGGAGAACATGCTAAACCACTAAGCCACCGTGCCGCTCTACTTGAACAGTTATATAAAAACTGAAATCAGATAAGTGAAACGAAAAAAAAAAAGAAAAAAGAAAACCATATTTAGTCTTGCGCTCTTTTATCTTTTGGTCCGCGTGACTAATAAAGTGTAAAGCCTTTGATCTGAGAGTCTAATGATGTTTTCGGCGATTATGATGAGAAAGAATAAAAGCACTTTTCGTGGCACTGACTCATCAGTGAAGCAGTTGACTGAAAAACATTCCGTTTTAACGTTTTAATACTCGACAAAACTGCACGGCTCGGTCCCGAAGCAAAACCTTGAGTTCCTCATTACTTACAAATGTTTTGTGACCAAATGACAAAGCTCTTTGTTGACCTTCTATAGAAAATGTTTGACTAAATGTGTTTTTAATTATCTCGCCTCGCTTGCAGCCTCAACTTTACTCTGGGAGCAAAAGGAGAGGACAGTGTTGCTATGGTTATAAGCTTTGGTGCATCCTGTAATTGGTTTTCCTGTCAGAGGACTTAGATTACAGAGGAAATTTAATTAGCTTTGATGGTCAGAATAAAAAAAAAAAAAAAAGAGGCTTGTTGTGCCAAAACAGACCTGCAGCCGGCGGGTTCGGGTCGTTTTTAATGAACATACACGTTCACGCTTTATATTCATTCATTTTCTGATCTGGGTCAGATCTCCATCGGGGTCGTGGGAAGGTGCTGTAGTGAAAATAATCAGTCACAGACCGAAAGGTGGGGAAACACATTTGCATTCGGGGTAAAGTTCACTTCGCCATTTCACCCATGTTCTTAAATCATGGGAGGAAACTCGCGCAGACCCGAATCTGATTGGTTTCTCTGAACTCCGTCAGGATGTCCCCACCAAGTTGGTAGCCAAGGCGGTGACACTACCCATGGCAGTGCGAGGCCACTGGTTCCTAAGTCCTCGTACGGACTACTGCGTAGCCGTGCAGACGGCAATCCGGCTGCCGGATGGAGATTACCAGGTATCACATTCACTCACACAGCTCGATTTCTCTTTTTTACAGAAATGTAATAATCTGGTGGCTTTCAGTGACACGGTGATTATCTTTTACTATTTAAGGTGTCCGAGTGGAGTCAGGTGGTGGAGTTCTGCACGGGGGGTAAGCAAAGAAGGGTTTGGTAGAGAAGACACTCTGCAGCTGTACTGTAACTGAGTAACTTTATACCACTGTACCACCACGAGTGATATAGAGGACCATTATATAAATGATCGTCAGGTTAAGAGGTCAGCAGGATTAAACACCACTGGGCAACAGCAGCCAGAACTGCAGGTCACCACCAAGCAGGGATCCATGAGTTCAGTGGGTATAGTTATTGGGCTACTGAACTTAAATTTAGGGGTTTAATCCCTAATTCCACAGAAGTGAGCATAGTTGGACTTTTGAGCAAGACCTTAACCCTCATGGCTCCTGTGGTGCATGACTGACCATCTGCTCTGTCCGCAATCATCAAGCTGGGATACATGTAAATCACATGGGATAAATGCATCTGCAAAATGATGTAATGTTATTTTTTTTACTAATTGGTGGATGGCTTGTCTAATCATCTTCATATATTTAATTGGTATTTTGGAACGGTTCATAACCTGCAGTATAGAGGACCGGGTTCTTCCAGCGCTAACCCTTATCTGTTCGGTCTCTCAGATTACGCTATAGATCATCTCCAGCAGCTCCTAAATAAAGCCCAGGGAGTCGCCGGACGGATGCTCCGCTTCTCGGTGTTCTATCGCAACCAGCATCCTGAATACTTCGACTTTGTGAGGTTGGTGTCAGTTGCCCTCCGTTCATAATGTCTCCTCATATCGCATACATATGAAGATGCACCGGAAAAGAAAACGAGCAAGCTGGATTAGGATTTCACGGGATCTAATTTTGCTTCTTGGTCCCCTGACGAGGCGCAGGAGAAGACTTTGATGCACTACTAATTCACCTCTCATGGTTTTATTTAGCGCGGATGCTCTTTTTTGTAACTGTGGGTCGATTCTGTTCTGGTTTGTGCGAGTCTTGAAAGGCGGGAGGGTCGGGGTTGTAGATTTACATCCAAAATTTCAAAAGCACTTCTAAAAAAAAATGTAATAATACTGTATATATTCCAAGCAAGGGCTTTTAGTTCGATATCAATAGCTTTGATTTAATAAAATTAAAATCACAAAGCTTTGTTAGAGGGTTTTGTAGCTGAAGGGCGTCCATGTCATTGGAAAAAGATCCAGGAATAGAAAAACAATTTGAATCAACGTTTTTCTCTCTTAAAGAACAGAATGTGGTGGCGCTATGGTTCCATCTCTGAAAGACAACAGCGGCAGCCACGGCTCTCCCATCAACGGCAAGCTTTGCGGCATCTTCCTCAGCTGCAACACCGAGTTCGACACCGGCCTTCCTCCCAAAGATTCGCCCTACGGTCCCCTGCGCTTCCAGATGTCCGCCGGACTCCTCCTGAAGCCCGACGCGCGCCTTTATTTTGCAGATTTCTACTGCATGTACACAGCGTACCATTACGTGGTGCTGGTTCTGGCCCCTGCCGGATCCGAGGGCGATCACTTCTGCCGCGGCCGCCTGCCCCTGCTGGACCCGACTGCCAATCCCTTTCTGACCTACGTTCCCGGGGAGGCGCCCGTATTCTGCCACGCCAGTGATGTCATCCTGGAGGTCTTGTACACAGAGGCTCTAGCTCTTGACCAGGGAACGGTGGCACAGATCAGCGGGCACCACCAGCTCATGAGCCTCTCCACTGCCAACGCAAAGAAGGACCCCAGCTGCAAAGTGTGCAACATCAGCGTGGGACGTTAAGCCTTTAAACAGCATGCGGCTTCAGCACAGGATTTGTAAATTAATTTTATTTATTTTTTTGCTGAGAACGTCAGTGGACATTTGCCGTGTTTGTGAAGTTAAAAGCTATTTATTTTAAAGTTCAATTTAATGTTTAAATATCAAATCTCTTTCTGTCCTTAATTATAACCTGACTCACACGTCATTTCTGGGGCATCCGGAGTGGGTTGAGGGGGTGTTAGGGGGTGCGCTCTGACCTCTACCCTAAAACACTTTTTGGTTAAAGTTGATTACGATTAAGAGCTAGGAAATTCATTCATTCATTATCTTCCGCTTTATCCTATATTAGGGTCGCGGGGGGGGGGGTTCCCCCATGCCCATCCAGGGGAGAACGTTTCGGGCGCTGGGCAGATACACCCAGGACAGGGCGCCAATCTATCGCTGGACACACACTCACTCACACATACACACTGTACATGGGGCAATTTGGAGAACTCAATTGACTTGATCCATGTTTTTGGACGGTGGGAGGAAACCGGAGAACCCGGAAGAAACCCACGCGGACACGGGGAGAACATGGAAACTCCACCCAGATGGGGATTCGAACCGGGAATCCCTAGTGCTGAGAGGAGAACGTGCTAAACCACTAAGCCACCGTGCTGCCAGAGCTAGGAAATTAATTGGTTAAATATTAATGCACATCTTGTCCATCTTTTAATTTTGAGAGCAAAGTATTAATAGTGAGAAATAACCCAGAAAAACCACAAGATGAAATTATCCAGCCCTTGTTGTGATTCATCCAGGATGTGATGAAACACTTGTGACATCAGAATGCCCTCAATTTCCCGTACTGTCCACAAACCGCAGGCTGTGTGTAAGCAGGTCGCAGTCTGCCGGCGATGTGAGCGGTCGATCTAATTTCATAAATACAGGAGGTCGATCGGTATTCTTGTCGGTGGCTTCGTACAGGTCTCAGGTCAGTAGAGCGAACGAAATACCAGCGACCTCGCTTTGTAACAAAGAGCGTTACAAAATCTCCACGTAGGTTAAACGGCGTACGTCATTTCCACTCACACACACGATCGAGCCTTCATCTTCACTCAGATCAGGTTTAATTAAGACACAATTTCCAAATGATATCTGACGAAATATAAAAGCATACACACACGTTACAGAGGGAGCACCACCAGGTTGACCACACCGGACGACCATGATGCATTAGAAAGCGCTCTGCAGTCGGGGTTGTGTTGAACAGGTGTGACCGTCACTTGATCCTGATGATCGTAACCCTTATTTACACCTCAGTCTACCAAGCTACATCAGCTGCACCGCACCGCTGGCCACTAGAGGCGCTATGGTGCGATAGCGCATCAGGTGCTGAGAGCCCTCCTCCAGGTCAACTACATACTCCCTGAAAGGAAGAACGAGAGAGAGAGAGAGAGAGAGAGAGAGAGAGAGAGATTATTCACAGGTTCAGATTTAAGATGTGATGTATCTGAACGCAAATGCAAAACGAATCGGGGCTGCAAATGGGCGGAGCTAAATAATTAGTTTAGATTAGATTCAACTTAATTGTCATTGTGCAGCGTGAACGAGTACGAAGCCAACAGAACGCAGAGAGATCGAACCAGAGGTGCAGGATAAAGATTACTGATATATAATACAATATAAACAATAAGATGCTGTGACAGATCAGTGAGCAAAAACAAGGAGACGTGAAAACGCTGTTCACTTTCAGATAAAGTGCAACAAAGGAAACTGAGAAAGTATTCAACCAAGCAGGAATCGATGTATTTAAAGCTGTGGAGGTATCAAAGTGATAAACAGTTATCTCTGGCTGGGTGTCCAGATGTTTGGCTGGATGTAGATCCTCACTGCGGCCAAAACAGCGCCCTCTTCTGGATATTTAATAGAGCCAATGGTTGCGAATGCAACCCGCTGTGCTGTACTGAACTGGGGGGGGTTTGGGCTCAAGTGTTCGGAAAATGTTAAAACTGTACCTCTGGTCATCGGTTTCCGGTTCTACCAGGATGTTCTCCTGCTTCTCCTTCACTCGCAGGAACACAAACGAGTCGAGACATGGCTCTGGAACTACACACACACAAACACACACACAAAACTCAGCCTGAGGCTCATCTGTGAGATATAAAAATAGCCATGTCCAGTGATTTCACCGCGCTCCAGTTCTTACATCAGTGATGAGTTTAAAATCAAGCACTGCATTTAAAAAAAGAACTTTAAACAGGCCACGCCCAAGTGTGCATTAGACGTGCATGAGTCTGATCCCTACAGAAGATCAGACGGCCGTGTGCGAGGAGGAGCCGAGGAGGTAACCGAATCACCTGCTGATAATTAGTTTCAGCTAAAGTTCGGGCCTTCCCCAAACTGTTCGGTGCTGTGGCTCACTCACCTGCTTTCAGCATGTCGATGCTCTGCAGATTAGGAGGCATGTGTTTGAGGGCTACAGCTTTCAGATACATCTCAGTGTTGGCCAGATACCTGAGAAGAAACGCAGCAGCACAGAAGATGATCTCCACAACGCGTTCTCGTTCTGAATAACCGAATGAAGCAGCTCTGTCCTGTAGGGGGCAGATTTTTATGCTCAGGTCACTGACTCTTTAGCGAAGGCGAACTCCTCCGGAGAGAGGAACGAGGGATCTCCGTCCGCCCGGGTCTTCTCCTTCTCCAAGATGTGAGGGAAGAACTTCTCGATCTGCGGGGAGAATGACAGAGACTCATCTTAACAACACAAGAGGGAGACAGAGGAGCGTCTGCATCAGAGGACCACGGGTTAGTGGGGCGGAGAACTGGGTGGGGGCATTTAGTCCCAATGCTACAGGGGTATAAAACTTGGTACCTAACCTTGAAGGCCTGGTTTGGGGAAGGCCGTTTCGTTTTCTATTTAGAATGTGATTGTGCTCCAGACAGTCAGAGGTGGTCGAGACTGGTGTGGAAATTCACAGTACGTGGTAAAATTAACATTTGCCCCATTTTCGCCCTGAAGTGTTCGTATCTTCCGATTGATGTGATCCCAGGCTCTATTTATTTCTGATCCACCACCACCATCTGCACAACCCTGACCTGCAGCAACACCACCACCACGAGGCAGGGACTCTACCTTCTGCAGGCGAGAGCGCAGATAGCTGCTCAGGACGTAGCGGATCCGGTCGATCTCCATGTGGTGCACACTGGCCTTCAGGTCGCCTTTTTTAACTCGCTGCAGGTTTTGCTCCTAAATAAAAAGACAGAGGAGTTCGTGAAGCCTCCGGGACGGGACGCCATTCTGGAGGAAACGATGCCAACGGCACGTACCATGTGTGTGAGCTGCTCCATGACGCATTCCACCAGCTCGGCTCGGTTTTCCAACAGCTCCGGGGAAAACTTCTCATTCAGCCAGGCCTGAGACGAATCAGAACCACGATACAGAAACACAAAAGCTTTACCATCCACTCTGAAGGAAACGGTTCGGTTCGGAATTCAAACATTCATTCATTATCTTCCGCTTATTACTAGTTTCAGGGGGGGGGGCACAATGTCCAGGGGAGAATGTTTTGGGTGCTGGGGGAGATACAGGACCCAGGACAGGACGCCAAGCCATCGCTGGGCACACACCCACACACACTATATGGGGCAATTTATAGCATTCAATTTACCTGGACGGCGGCACGGTGACTTTAGCACGTTCGCCTCTCAGCGCTAGGGATTCCCGGTTCGAATCCCCATCTGGGTGGAGTTTCCATGTTCTCCCCGTGTCTGCGTGGGTTTCCTCCGGGTTCTCCGGTTTCCTCCCACAGTTCAACAACATGGATCAAGTCAATTGAATTCTCCAAATTGCCCCATATAGAGTGTGTGTGTGTGAGTGAGTGTGTGCCCAGTGATGGATTGGCGCCCTGTCCTGGGTCTATCTGCCCAGCACCCGAGACGTTCTCCCCTGGAGGGGCATGGGGAACCCCCCCGCGACCCTAATAGAGGATAAAGCGGGAGATAATGAATGAATGAATGAATTCACCTTGAATCCATGTTTTTGGACTGTGGAAGCAAAACCGGAGAACCCGGAGGAAACCCACGAAGACATGGGGAAAACGTGGAAACTCCACCCAGCGTGGTGTTCGAAGCTGAGAGGAGAACATGCTAAACCACAAAGCCACGGGTAATCAAAATAAAAGCATCTTAACTTTTTAACACAACGACGCTGCATTCTGCCCCAAAGTCCAAACGAACACAGCAGCAGACAGAACAGTTACGAGAACCTCAGGTGACCGGTAGTCACGTGGCCAAACAAACACCTGGCCACGCCCACCACAAAGACGTCAGCGCTGATTTTCATTTTTTTTCCGAAATAATTTCTGCTTTGAGACGCCCGCACCACGTGACCCGCGGCTTTCCTCAGGTTGTCATGAGAACGCGGCGCCGCCGGCGGAACGCGCTCACCTCCTCCAGTTTGGAAATGAGTTCCGCCGGCGTCAGCACGTCCTCCTCCCGGCTCCCGTCCCCGCCGCTCAGCTCGCTCCCCTCCGCCATCAGCTCCGCCATCGGTCGCGCTGTTCCACAAACACAGCGCGTTAGCTCCTCACACGAGACGGACACATGTCCCACTCACAGAGACACAGACACAGAGACAGAGACAGAGACACAGACAGAGACACAGACAGAGACACAGACAGAGACACAGACAGAGACACAGACAGAGACACAGACAGAGCTCCGCGTTCAATACAAACTGAAAGCGCGTCTCCGCCACGTGTTTACATTCAGCCAGACGCCAGCCTCCGGAAAAGGATTTCCCGCCAAAACCACGTCACTTGAGCTGACGTAACGTTTCACCAAGTAGGTCGTGTGCGCGCGGCTTTGCGCAGTCCGGGCGATATGGATTTTGATTCAAGATGCATTTTTATCACATTTAAATAATTAATAAACTCATTACTTCATGCATTCATTTATTACCTTCCGCTTAATCGTCTACTAGGGTCGCGGCTGGGGTTCCCCATGCCCGAAAACGCTTCACTGGACACGCTCACACAGACACACACTATATAGGGGCAATTTAGAGCATTTAATCTACCTTGAATCCATGTTTTTACACCGTGGGAGGAAACCCGGAGAAGCCAGAGGAAACCCATGGGGAGAACATGCAAACTCCACCTATATTGGGATTCGAACCTGAATCCCCAGCTCTGAGAGGAGAACATGCTAACCACCAAGCCACCCACACTTAAATTAAATAATCTCATATTCTTTATTGTACCAAGGATATGAAAGTAAGAGAGATAATCCATATGTGTATAAATAACCTGATGTTTGCTGAAATTGATAAAAAAAAAAAAAAAAATAATAAAACGTCTTTTTCACCACCTTTCCACCACATGTGAAATCTTACAAAATAACAAGAAATTAAGTTCAAGCAAATTACTTTAATAGAGAGCAATAACTGAAAGGTCATAACAGAGTGGGGATTATAGGGGTAGGGGTTGTGGAGTTGCTGTTCTGTGTAGCACCTTGTTCCTGGAGAACGCTGGTCCATTCCACTGTATACTGTACACCACTTTATATCGTTGGAATGACAAATAAAACACTTGATTGAAAAGTTTTGACTGGAACATGTGCATTAGACCAAAAAATACAACTCAGTTTATTTTATCAAAATAAGAAAACAATAAGACTCTTGATTAGGAGCATTAAAAGATCGTGGCTTCATTGCTGGATTAATTTGGTTTAATTTCTAGTTTTATAAACCTTTAATCTCATGTGCTGGAATTGCACGCTGTAATTCTGTCATTTTGTTTAAAAACGTCTGCATTATTCCATCCATCCGTTATCTTATGATTAACCCTATACTATGGTTGCAGAGGGAGGGGGTGTCCCATGCCCGTTCAGGGGAGAATGTTTTTGGCGCTGAGGAGATACTCACACACACACACACACACACACACACACACACACACACACTATATAGGGACATTTTAGAGCAGCCAATTTAACTTAAATCCATGTGGAAGACAACTGAAGAACCCACAGGAAACCAACACTGACATGGCGAGAACATGGAAACTCCACCCAGATTGCCGGGGGACTATATTTGGAAAGCAAAACAAGATAACGCAGTGGTTGAAACCTTAAAGTTCAAACCTAAATCAGCAGCAGAAAAATTAATGAGAAGTGGAAGATTTAAATGTTACCATCAATAACACTTCACCTCCCGCGAAATTTCTGTTTAACTTTGATACGTTTCTTATAATCACCAAATATTCCCAGGTAAGACAAACAAACAGTCATACTAAAACCAATTTATTTCATAAAAATAACATACTTTACATATTTACATTCATACAGGAACAATAGTTCCACCTGCGTCAGGCTGATATCACAGATCTCATGTGGTTTTGTTTTTATTCAATACAAATACGGCGATTTATTGTTTTAACAACATGCCGTCAACGTTTCATCAGTCGTATTTTTGCTAAAGTATAAAAAAAATTGTACAAACAAACTTTATAATACATCACATAAAACAAATACAATTATTTGGAAGAAATGAAATAAAAGAGGTTTTCATAACCTGAAAAATGTCAGCAGATATGTAGCATGTAGCGCATGTACACGAACAGCAACTGAAATATTGTTCATTCATTATTGTGGCATGAGTTTTGAATGGAAAGCAAAGTCAAGAGATCAGATCAGGTGAGTGGACGCACCTGCGGCTTGTCTTTTCTTTGTGTGTTCACTAAGTAGCAGAGAAAAGGAGCTCGAGTGGCCGAGTAGAGAAACTACGGCTATGTCTGAGCGTAATGTTAAATAAAGTTAAACAAGTTCAAGTTGATAATTGTGGTAAGTGAAGCTCTCCTGAGTTCAAACACCACCTGTCCTCAGTCCTCAATCAAATGAGTTTATTGTAGAAAACACAGTTAATGCACAGTAAACCTTTAACCTGAATCATAACCAACAGAATGGGAATCTTTTTTTTTTTTATACCTATAGTATATATTAAGGCCACATGTCTATGGAACCTTAAACTAATATATAGCCCATATAGCCCAATGACTCACTAAATTTGAAAAAAAAAACAACTTTAAGATATTTATTTTTATTTCTGAGGGATACGCTTAAATCATTTGGCTGCACAGGGTCGTGAGTTGATAAAGAATACAGCTTTCCAACTAACTGATGAGGGATTCGGCCAAGAAATTACATTGTCATTTGTATGATTACATTTTTTGGAAATGTAAGACCGCTTCAAAACGTACCATTACTTTGCACACTACTGTTTCCATTTGATTTCTATTAAATTAATATTTATTATTTAAATAAAAAAAAATCACACACATAAAAAAAATTCAAGTCATAATTGTGCAACACCTTTAGGTCTTACTCAGCAGTTACTGGCCACCTTTACTCTTGCGGGCTACATGTTCAGCAACAGTTCCACTATGGAATTAAATTAAAATGGCTGTAGGGCTGCCATGCCGTAGCCAGTGGGTGGAGGCCATATCTGCATTGGGTAAGGGTATGGACGCAGAGCTGCATCATATGACCCAGGAAAGTTGGCACCCACTTGCAGGGGATGTGTGGGATGGGTTTGTGAAGAAGGAATACTTAGTTGAGCAGGAAGGAAGATGGGATGGAGGGGTAAGGTTTTCAGGTGTTCAGCTGCATCAGGTCTGTGCCGCTCAAAAGGCAGAAGGTATGGCACAGGCAATCCGGGCTGGACGAGGTACTGGTGAGCGGTAGGTATTGGCTTTGGAACCACCATTTTGGCCTTGTCCTTCCGGTCCGGGAATACAAGAGGGGTTGAGATCTTTTTGGGATGGGTCTCGGTGCTGTTTGGCCTCTTGGGAAGAGGGACGTGGGGTTTGTACGGTGGCTGCAGTGATACAGGCCTCCAGGGGTCAACGCTGCGGGGAACAAACTTAGTAAAACTTGAGCCAGGTGGTTTCCAGCAAGCTGAAGCATGTAAGGAAGGCATGTGGAGCCGAAAACCCGGGTGCTTTTGAGCTTTCTCATGATGTGCAGGAGAGATGTTTAAGAAGTTGTGATATTGTGGCCGAGATAAAGAAGGTTGGTCTTTGAGGTGCGAGGGCCGTCCATGGGGTAATGGGTGATGCAACCGCACACCGTTCACAGGCTCAGATGAGGATGCAATTCCAAAATTCGCTGGCTTCTGCTTTTCTGCATCAGGTACGGGGATCTTCTGGGCTGACACAGCTACACAGTCCTCAGAAGAAACAGAGAAAGGGGACGGGCTACGCGAGGAAGGAGACGACAAAGGAAGAGGTGAACCCTCAGAGGCATTGCTAACATGGCCAGATGGTGTGGCGGAATGCGACAGTTGGATCACTGAGGGTCTCTCTGGTTCGTTGCCTTCCTCGAGTCCAAGAGCGAGAGCAACGTTCAAACTGGCCTGGGCCAGCCGCTTCTTTTTTTCCAGCGGGGAGATAACGAGGGCAGGGCTAAGTGGCTGAAGGAGATGCTTCTCTCTGAGACCCAGGTCTTGGGGTGAGATGCGGTCAACATCCGGATGCCCAGCAGACCAGGATGAAGAGTGAGAACACATATGTTCACTGTGGTGACTGGCTCTCAGATCAATCTATAAAACAAAAAACATTTCAGGCCCAAAATCTTGAGTTTCAAGCAGAATGAATTTTTAAAAAACTTTTTAAATGTTTTTACTGTAAACAGAATATATGCATTTATCCTTCACCCATTTTTCCACAATAGCAAACCGATAACAATCTAGGATTTGTAAGGGGTCGTTTGTTTACCTCATCGTCGTCCGTCCTCCGTCTTTTCTTGGGCTCCCCTTTGCTCTTGCTTTCCTCACTCCTCTTGTACTGTTTGCGGGGTTTCGATGGGGGAAGAGGTTTATCTTCTTCTCCTCTTCGATGCCTCTCAAACGGTAAAACCAACCTAGAACATTCAACGAAAACTGATTGTAGACTTGTTCTCCTAATCATTATGGTTTGTCCAGACATTAATATGGACAGTAGACAATACCTCTCATAGTGTCTGCGGGTGCAGGTGGCGGCACTGGTGCTGCCCGGACTCCCACCCAGCTCATCGTAAACGTTCTTCCACATCCGCCGTGCCGTCACCTGATAACAAAACCCCCCCACAAATAACGGTGAGTGGTTCACATCCAAATTAATGGTTTCCAACGGCTACCGTGTAAACAAAAAGCTTTTGGTTTACTGGATTCTTCACCACTGCCTCTCAGTACTTGTTTTTAGTAAGAAACTGATGCAATTCATGCAACCATATCATATAAAACTGAGGGTCTCACATGCAATCCATGCACCATAAGTGGACCCATCAAGGCGCACGCTCATTACTCATATAACATCATTACACCTACCGCAATTAGTCATTTTGAGTTGAAACAGTTTTTTTTTTTCTCACTCATCTGTGGCTTCTATTTTGACTTTTGTACTTTTTTTTTATTAGCCTGTTCACAGTGGGTTAAGTTTCCATGGGGGGTCTGAGGGCCTGTATCAGATTAACATCACTGCACTCAGCTTCCAATAAATGCTCAATTTATTTGAATAATAACATTAGGGACAGTGTTTTGTGTTTGGAAGTTACTCGTATTCCACTGGGGGGCTTGATATCTGACCATGGGGGCATTTGCGTAAACCCTGATACACAGTGGGAGGTTTTAGTCATTTGCTGATGAACGCTGAATAATAGTTTTTTTTTAAATATCGTTTATTAAGAGGACCATGAAATGTAAATTGATGTGACTTTTGTATATATCTTTTTTGGTTATATATACATATATAGTTCATTTAATAGAACTGCACTGCGATCAAACAGAAGGTGTTTACATTAAAAAGCTCGTGCACCTCTGCAGAACCCGTTTGAGTTCTTTTTTTTTAGCGTACTTGAAAGAAGTGCCTTTTTTCCACTGCGCCTACAGACGCTCATTGGCCAGAAGGTAAAGCTGGCTAAAAGGAGGCCTAGCCTAACCACACACTCCTTTACACAGAGTGGAAACTTTCGGGTGAGCACAACAAAGCAGAGGTGGGCAGAGGGCCTGCAGCGAGACTTTTTTGCTGGTGGAGGAAAGATGGACCCCCGGGCTCTCGCTGTGGTTACACTGGTCACTGCATTCAAGTGAACCTGGGGCGAGCACGGGCATCAGTTTCCACTCTGAGTTGGAGTCGAGGTGTCTGCGTAGTGATGGCCGCAAGCATTCGCTCATCATATCTAAAACTGTTGGCCATCATCAGTTGTGGAACAGACGAGTGCTATTTACAGACTCCTACGCTACGCTGGACATGTCATGAAAACAAGGGGGGGGGGTGTTGCTGAGGTAACTGGTAGGTCATAGGGCAGGGAGAGGGTGCGAGAAGAAGGCTCTTACCGAGTCGTAGCCGCCAAGAATGTCTACTGCTTTGTAGATTTTCCACAGGTTAACTATGAAAAAGAGAACGACCAAGCGTTTATTATTAAAATTAAGACTATGATGTAAAAATCATATTTGCATCGTTATTTATTTCATCTAAAATCTTATTAGTATTGAATCAAAATAAAATTACATTTGGTTTTAACTCATTCAAACTGCAGTATTTTAATTAATGTGAGCAGCAAAGACCCTTAAGGTTTTTAGGACATTGTTTAAGGTATTTTAAACAAAAATATTGTGTTCTGCAAAGAGTACTGAAAAGCTCTGAAATGAACTACGGCCAACAACAGTGAGCTCACCAAAGCACTGAAATGTCTACGGGAGTATAATATCCCAGAGTCTGATATATCTGATATATATATATAAAAAAAAAAGCGAGTGCAGGTCAGAGACTCAAAAGTCCAATGGAGTCCAATGGAGAATTTTCTGGTCAGATAGAATAAAATTGTATTTAACTTCAATGATCCCTAATCTTTTAGAAACTAAATAATTTGTAATATATTTATTTGTATATGAATTAATTGGTAAATTTCTTCCATTCTAACTCATCGGAACATTTAATATAACACTTCTAGTTTAAGATTAAGGATGAGTTATTATGAGTTCTCAGAATCTTGAAACGTAAAATCTGGGGGAATTCCTGATGAACTATTAATTTACTCATTAGCAAAACCAGACCTGTAGAATCAGTCACACTATGAGTTGCCCTGCAAAACTTCAATATTCGTTCACAGCAAGAACAATCACATACTTTTGGTGATATATGATATAATAAGAATCTGAGGATACAACTTCATGTATCTTTTGGTTTATAAAAAATCTTGATAATTAAACTTATGTTCTTTCCTAAGTTCTACTGCAGTCCCTTTGAGAAAGCCTGACCTGCAGATGACGTACACTTACTCTGTTTAAATCCTAGGTGAGGTATCCGTTCAATGGGTGTTCCTCTGTCCTTCATGAATTGATACAGATTTCTCACAAAAATTCTCTCCTCACTATCCAGTTGGCTGGACTCCTCCGCAGTGACGTTGGTCAGGTCTGAAAGCTCCATTTCCCTAGACTAAAAAAAACCAATGCAAATTTAATCTCAGCTTAAACCAATATCCCTAATATAACTGTTAGAATTTAAATAAAGTAAAGTGTTGTGAGGCAAGAGACCCTAACGATGTTAAAAAGTTTTGTATGTTCTCTTCATCACTAAGTGGGACTCCTTGATGTACTCTCACCTGGATGAACCAGGCTCTATATGAATCATAATGATATCTGCATAACTGAATTACTAAAATACAGAACAGTGTAAATACAGCGGCCTGTGAATAAGGGATGAATTTCTTTTGGTAAAGTAAATTATTGCATAATAATCGAATAATCATGATTATTATTTAGACAAAAATCTTTAATCGTTTAATCCCCAGTCTGAATCAACATCCCACATCCAACTTTACAGGAGATGGTGTTTTGATTGTGATTGTTAGATTTCACTTTCACATAAACAGATAAAAAAAAAAAGCAGCACTCTGATCCAGATCACTTTCTCATTCATTTGAAATCATATCAAATTTCAGCATGGCTTCATATCGCATCCTTCCGGGACAAGTCATAGTAAAAGTGCTTAAATGAAAACACGGCAGGTTTTTTTTTGCTTTATTAAAGAAAAAAACCCAACCATCCTGTTTGAAGTGAAACAGAATGGGGGTTTCACACACTGTGCACCCGGCTGCACTCTCACTCTTATTAGGAACACGGCATCAGAAACACCACACGCTTACTGTAACCTGCATACAGTATGTATACTAATAAAACAAGATATATATCCTGAAATCTAAAAGATGGTGTGGGTTGGTGTGAGGCAGATTCATTTTGATGAAGGTGAGAGATATGATTTAGTAAAATGTAATGTTTTGTGATTCTGGAATTCAATATAGAATAGTTAACTATACTTCAAGAAAAATGGACGTATTGCAGGCAACAAACTTTGATCACATCTTCAAAATAAAATTTGGTCGGTCAAAAAACAAAATCCCAGCCAAACTGACAGCATCCCGTCTGTGTGGGTTTTTCATGTTCTCACTGTGTCTGAATGGTATTCTCTTACAAACCAATACACAGACCTGTGGGTAAACGAACTACCAAACTGCCCTGTGAACGTGTTTGTGTCTTTACCCTGCATTTTATCAGGTTAATGACGTGTGAACAACGGGATAGGCTTCAGCAACCAACACAACCGTATTGACAAAGACAGGCCAAAGACGTAAACCAATTTTACAAAAATGAAAAAAAAAAATTTTTAAGTAATTATTCCCAAAAATTAAAATAAAATCAGAAAATCATCTTAGCTTTTACAGAACAAAAACTAATATATATATATATATATATATATATATATATATATATATATATATATATATATATATATATATATATATATATATACACACACACACACACACACACACACACACTTATATATTTTTTTAATCTTAAATAACTGGATCACCTGAACTACAGGGTTGTTAAGACTCATAATTGTAATATTTATTCATTTAATTTTACCATAAAAAGATCTGCTTAGAACCATATTCTTAAATATAAATCTAACTAACTTCAAACTGACTGCAAAATGATAATGACCTCAGCGATGTATATATTGAACTTACAGTCAAATACTGTCCCCAAGAAAGTGCGTCCATATTTGTATAATTAATCCAAAAAGGCCTAAAAATAGTTATTGATTTGCTCATTGGTTTAACATTTGGTTCCTGTTCCAATTCTTTTTAAAAGAGCTTGTCTTTGTTCTATGATGGTAATTAAAACTCTATAATCCCCCCCCCCACCTCCAAAGAGTTTTAAAGAGTTTAACATCTTGCTAAAATGAGCAAAGCAATATTTACCACTGTCACATTTTAGAGAAAAAGTGGAAGTGCGCTTGAGTGGCAACCAGAATAAACACATATGAGCTGAGACAATGAGGCACAGTGAGGCCCCGGCCACAAGCAGGAAATGAAAGACACCAGGCTAGCAAAAAGACACACACATACACACTAACTGTCACAGGATCAATCACACACTTAACCGTTCAACAAAGTTTTCATGAAGTGAGGAAAGAACTGTGGTTGATGCGGCAAAACAGATTATCTGCTCCAGAATTGCTCTGATATTATTCAGATGATAAAAGTACCGAGTGGAAAAAGAAAAACGCAACGTAAAATCTGATGAACTGAGTCACTGAAACCTAAACGCTTCAAGGATTTCTGAGTATAATTCCCCAGTCTGTCTGGAATTTAAAACCCTACATTTACATGTGACATTTCTGCAAACTGAAGTGAATTCACCTGTCTGTGTGTTTACTATAAGTGTAGGATGGTGATGTAATGGATGAATAATGTTCATAATGTGGTCATTCTGATCTTAGGCCTATATGCAATGCAGTGTGCCACAAGGTTGTGTTCTAGGCCCATGACTGTTCATACTTTAATCCACTTACATGTAATTTAAACATCTTGCATTTTATGTTAGTCTTGATCACAGATCACTTCAGATGTGATGCAGAGTACAAAATAAGGCTGTTGCTTTCACCCCCAGCGCTCAGAGTAAGGCTCTGTAAGCTCTGTATACTTCATTCCTTTTTCTAACGAAATGGCATATTACAATTTGAGGAACTAAGGCTTTTAGAATGTGTAAACAAATTAAATTACAGAAGTTTGTCACTTTGTGGGTTGCCATGCTGTTATATTAAATAATTGGTTAAGATTTCCTAACCCATATTTAACAGCATTGTCCTTCAGGTTAAATTTTAAATGGTAAATATTAACAACAGTTGTTTTTCTCCCCGAGTCTCCCAAAACATGGAACGATGCAAAGCAACACCACTTCCACATTTCTGTAAATTATTCAGTATCATGTTACACATGGTAGGTTTAATGAAGGTCGAGACACTATATGGAGGCAGAATACAAAAGAACTCCATGACAACTGGACAAACAAACCCAATATTGATTTGATTTAAACTGAATAACGCCGTGTCCGTCTTCCAGCTTGTTTCCATTAAAAAGCACCACTGCATAGTTAACTTATGGCAGTTTTACACCAGCTGCCCCTCAAGTTATCTCTGGCACTATAAGTGTACTGATATGTTCACCCCAAATGGCAATTTTGTGTCTCTTATTTACCATCAGCATGACTTTAGATGTTGGCAAGAAACGGGAGACGGTAAAGAAAATCCATTCAGACACAGGGAGGACATGCAGGCATAATGAGGATATGCAGACATCATACCACCTTCATTTAATCAATTAATTATAATTGAAAAACTGGTTGTGATGTTATTAATGCGTATTATGATACTGCTAAAAACAATAATTAAAAATACAAATTACATCTATTAATAACACGATTTCCATAATGCAAAATACGAATATGCGAATTATAATGTGGAATTACGTGCCGTCCACACCACGTGGAGTTTATGGGCGGAACCATGTGTGTGAGCACCAGATTGCAGATTGGCAGGTTGGCCCACCAATGGGGATGGTTCCTGTGGGCAGGGAGCTCGGGGGCGTTTGGCGAGGAAAAGGGAGTATTAGAATGTGTTTGTGATTTTGTGGCTAATAAATACTAACAGACCGCCTCATGGTCTGGTCCCCATCTTCACTACAATAATATTAAAACCATGTCCTTTTCATTCTGCAATAAGTTTGTTAATGAAAAATGTAGTGTTGCATTTTTAATAAAGTTCAAATCTAATAAGATATATTTTATACCATATATCTAAAGTATATAAATGTTATATTTGTTTGCAATGTGACATCATTAAACTGAGTAATGAGGCCTAGACAGCCTCCTTAATTATGCAACTTCTGGCCCAATGTTGTTTTGTTGGTTGGTTGGTTTGTTTGTTTGTTTGTTTGATTGTGAAAGATTTCAATTTCGATAAACACTGCCAATATCTAAAGAAACTAAAGACATTTCACATGAGTCAACTCCGAGAGCGTACAGTAAACCATGACTTTCCGTTTGACGTCTGCAGCGGTGGCGCTGGGGGCCTCGCAGAGATGTAGCGCTGCATTCAGTCACAGGGTTTCAGACTGAATTGAGTTCCTCAGAGAGCTGAGTGCTTCCCAGAAGCTGACCTCCAAATGACTAATATCGAGCACTGAGGTGCCTGTTGTTGAGCCTGAGTAATACTGAAGATGTGGGTCCCTTTGCTTCGTACAGGAATGAGTAATTTTAAAGGCACGGCTGAAATCGGTTTCTCTGTTCTGCGAAGGGGATAATATTGCAGATGTCGGCCACGACAAAGGTAACCCTAAATGACTCAAAGTATCACACAGTGCTCGCTCTACAAAATCTGCACCACCAAACGAGACCTATAATTATCAGCTTGTATCAAATGTGGCCGGTTTTTGACCAGATTTGGCTCAGGCTCGCTGAAACTTCAGCCGCAGCAGAAAAAGGCGGCTTCGTGTGCAAACACTCAGTCGAATTACCTTCAGGTTAGACAGACGTTACCTGGAAACCCAGCAAACTAAAGAAACAAAAAAAAAATGATGCTGTGTAAACAGGCCAGAGGGGTAAAGATGTAGCATATTACTCGAGACAGCTGATGTTAAAAAATAGTATTTTGCTGATATTTCAGACCACAGAGCTGTTAAATGTGAAATTCCGGTTTCAATCAGGAAGCAGCTTGTTGTCCAACTGCCCCCATCCCCCCTAAACCGCAACTAAAAACAACTCGACGTGACAAATTTGCCGTAAGTGGCGCATCTTGAATTTCCACCTTATTTGAAATTCAGCCAGTTGTGTGTGGGATTCGTCAAAAAGGCCTTCTCAGAACGAAAGTCCAGAAGGAAGTTGCCAAATAAGTTGCTTTTTTAAAATCCAGCCTTCATCTCACTCAGAACTATTGCACAAGAATATTAACATCTCTCACCCACACACGTAATTATTCTCCACCTTCAAATAAACATAGAACCTCTGCTGCCGTTTCTGTTAGCCAGCGAGCTCACTGCTGAAGGTAAACAAGCTCATGTTAACACGACGGTAGCATCTGAATCTCAGTCTTCACCCCGAAAGCCTCAAGATTTCATCATTAATGTTCAAATTAGCGGTGAATTCAAGAAAAAAAAGGCCAAAAATAGATTTTCCACTATAACCTGAACATTTACGCCAATAGTGGGTACTCAAGCAGCCATTTTGTAAGCGTGTCCTAATGACTAATAGTAAACAACATTTAAATTGCACCTAAAAGTGTACAACTGCCCCAAATGGCTTAGTATAATAGTACTGGTGAATTATATCCAATGTTTGGCTGAGACAGTTAAACACACCACAGTGTGCTGCTTTGGTTCTCACAAACCAACCCGAGAGATGCGACAAACTCTGGGTGTGTATCCTATTTGTCAACTTTGGCTCATTTGAAGCCGAGTTCCCACAAAAACAGGAAATTAAATGTGAAACATCAGAGTATTTAGGAAAATCTTTTTACAGTAATTCTATTCTTGTGGTTCCTTTTCGATGTTAATAAGACAAACCGAGTCCTCGCTTTCTGCTCTGTACAGGATTATACAAAGACATCTGAGGAGTGGTGACCTACCGGAACATTTCTGCACATGCATCACTTTAAAATCCTCTTTGTTGCAAAATGAGAAATGAGGAAAAATCCAAACTGACTCATAGCAGTTTTTGGGTGAACACATCTGCTGATACTGAATTTTTCAGTCAACCAGGCCTTTCTGAAAGGGTGTTAACCTTTAAAATTCATTCTCTTTATATGACTTTACTTTCGTCTCATACGCGTGAATCTGTAATGACCTTCTTTTGTGCAAAGGAAAAATCATATAGAATAATTTTTCGCTTTTACAGGAATCTTCACCCACCGTTTCCAGAGTCTCATCTGGCTTTCACCGTCGCACGGCACAAATTGGAGTTAAAAGCATTATCTGGTTGCGTGTTGGCATTTTCATAGTGTTGAAACTCAGCGGTTATAGTCAAATGTCAGATGTTTGAGTAATTATTTATTATAATTATTTGCATGTATTAAACTGAAAGATCTTATCCCTGTTTCTCTTTATGGTCACTGGACCGTAATTGGGTACTATAGATATTTAATTAAATTCCTACCTGGTTTGATAAATTTGTCTCCTCCATTCCCTCCTCACATACTTCAATCAGTTCCTCTTCACCGCTGACCTCTCCACTAGAGTCCGACACTAAAGTCACACAAATAGTGATATTCAGTCGAGTGTCGCTCCAGGACATTTATAAGGCTAGAACATGATTCCAGTTTTCCTAATATAATATATGCACCTTTTTCCATTATTTAATATTCTTAATCGTTTCTGAGCTGATCTGTTTTCTCATCTGACGCATTTCATGGTTATAACCCTGAGTTTGAACATTAATTCTGAATCTGAAAATCTAAAAACCCCACGTTAAAAACAGCAGCAGGCAGCTGGTAACCAAAGTGACATGATACCACTATGTGATGTCTGATATTTTAACATCAAGCATCTCTAGAAATGCCAGATTTTAAAGACCTACATTGTTATTTAAATGGTTGCACATTGCTTAATCAGTGAAACAAATATTTTTCTCTTTTCAATCAGTGACGTCACCCTCATGAGCACATGACTGATGAGTTATGCAATACCGCTAGTTTATTGGAATGGATCAAATCATACTGTCGTCTTTAGTAATCAGATCTTGTGATTTTGGCCAGTATCTGACTAATCATGCTACTGAGTAACAGACTGCCACTCCCCTACGCAGAACTGTGCAATTCATGTTGTGAACGGGCAAGATAACAAAGCCAAGAGAGTTGTGGAGTATGAAACCACTAAACTCGCTTAAAAATAAATGAAATGCAGTCACACTGTCAGCAAAGTATACAGTGCAGAACAAGCACACCAAACATCTGCATTGTTTTACTTCAAAGGGGCGCCTATATATATTTTTTCATATTATACACGTTAAAAATATATTCTTGGAAATTCCTACTCCATAAACCTCTTCACATTTGATTTTCAATGTCCCACTGACCTCATGCGGGTCAGACAGGCCCAGCCGAAAGGCAGGATGTGGCCCAAGGCTGTAAAATGCCCAGGTCTGCTCTGGAGCTGACCATAATTTGTTGTTTTTCAGTGATTTTGGTTGGTTCTCCAGCATAAACCAGCATGCACTAAATATATGTTCCAGCATTTGTCATATTCCAGTCACCTAAACATAAACAATTCAAAATAGCTCAGACTTGAAGAACCACTGACAGTTTGTTGAAAATGCAGACTAATTTATTAGAGGTCTGCAACATTCGCTTTTCATAATAAAATAATTCATATTTAAAAAAATTTCATTTGTGTACAGATCGTAAAGAAGATCCTAAAGTGCATCCGTAGCAGGAACGCATTGCACCAAAAGTCCAAACTGCGAACACATTGTTTAAATCAAATGCTGTAGAAAATGACATTCAGTTTTCCAGTTATAACACATGGTATCTGTTTCTATTTAACACGATATTTAACACAATGCTATGTTCAAAATGCTCATTTGACCCACAATACGATTCGGTGATGATCCGAACTACTTCATGCTTTATGCATACTCGTTGATCTGAGCTTTAAAAACAATTTTTTTATATTAATATTCATGGCCTCCAGAGTTTCTAATCCCATTAAATATAAATGTAATTGTTCATAAGCCAGATTTTGAACGTTCACAAGACAAGAGGGCTAAAGACGCACCCGAACACTTTTGTTTTTAGTGGTATGATTGTGATTATGATTTTGTTCCACTCGTCAGATGCATCACATACACACAGGCCTCTTTAGTAAAACCGCAAGGAGCAAATACAGAAATCTACAGCTTACTTTGAAAAGCATTGTGGTGATTCAGGTGCAAGAGCACTAGATAGTTTTGCAAGTGCTTCGGTCTCATCTTCAGCAGTTCATTCAGCTGAACTACAGTATTAACTCTGTGCTTATTATTTTTTTATTATCATAAGCTATTGCAACACACACAAAGCAACAATCAAGTCCAAAAAATAGAGAGAGCAAACAAAATACAAGGAATTAAGACATGACTATTACACTTGGTCATTTATTTATTGAGGAAGTGATCTAACATTACATCTGTGAGCAGCATGCAAACCAGTGCATTTAGGACCTGGTGCATCTGCAGAATTAACTGCAACTAAACGCTTTTCTTTATGAACTGCTTGCTGTTTGCTTTGCGACATTTCGATTGGATTGAGATCAGGACTATAATCTGTTCATTTCAGAACTGCAACATTCTACATTTTCTGTTCTTTTGGTAGAATGAAGCAGTCTTTCTGCATGACCCCTATTCCCTTGCGGGGAAGCTTACAGATGTTCTGACATTGTTCTTTAGAATTTGTCGGTGAGATAAAGATCTTCAATTTCTAAGATGCAAAAAAAAAATGATTTTAGAACCTTTTCTAGTCCGATGAGCATCGACTCAGTTTCTGAGGTCATAATCCACTTTCACAGACATGCACCGTACAGATCATACTTTAATAGAACCCTGTTCTTTGAATAAAACAGGGCGCTCACTGACCCGAGCGTCATGGTGACTGTTTTCTGCGAATTTTCTGTTCATTTTAAAGGCTCATGTACTTTTGCCGCTCACAGATTTGTTGCCTTGGGTAAAATAAGTAACTTAAATAAAGAAATAACTGTAATAAGTGTAAAATGTTTGTCTTCATTTGGTTTGTTTTTTAATTTCAGGAATTTAATGCATAAATATAGACAAAATCCTAAAGGTTCACAAACTTTCTAACACCACGGTTTGTACTGAAGTTCATGGTTTGGATTATTTTTATAGATTTCCAACCTACAAATCAGCTTGGTGTGGAGGCAATAATTGTCAATGAGAGCAAGACTGAAAGCACAGAAGACAGTGGGGAGTGAGATACATAGAGAGAGAGAGAAAGACAAAGAGAGAGAGAGAGAGAGAGAGAGAGAGAGAGAGAGAGCTGTTCTAATATGAAACCGCATGGTTACAACCTTGCTTCCTGTCTGTGTGTATCAACCACAGCGTTGTAATACCCTGTTCTAATATAAAATATTCTTGAACATAACATTATTTTTTTGTCTTGTATTTCAACAGATTGATTTAATATCGTACCCAATGTTTAAAGACCACAGAGCCACTCGGACCCAAAACAGACAATAAACGGAAATAACAGAATGTGGTTCAGAGTATAATCGTGATCTCCAATAAAGACGTTCTCTTTAAGTGCACCTCATAACAGAACATGCAACAAAAAGCCACAACGCGCTATAATCAGTAGGTGTAATGCTCTAGAACATTGGACTTTCAAATTAGCAGCAGATGGACAAAAAAAAAGGCATGATGGGGCTTCCAGTGGAACAACAGAAAGACGGCAGCAGTCATCTAGAGACCACAGCTTTAATCACAGATAATGCCGTCATCAACTGTCAACGGTCCAAATGCTAAGCGTAGTACTCTTTTGGTGGAGATGGAAATTTTGCACCTATTAAAAAAAAAAAAAAAAAAAAAAAAAAAAAAAAAAAAAAACACGTCCAGCCATGTCCCTTCTGAGCAGTGATGTCACGATGCATGAAGTGCTCTACGAGTTTTATATTTACTTAAGGAAGCATATGTTCATAAAGAAAATCTAAACTTTCTTATTTTTTATTTAAAAAAAAACATGTATTTTGCTGATCGTGTGTAATTGCATGTGTGTGTGTGTGTGTGTGTGTGTTTTAATCTCCTTTTGTACAAAGCATACTTTACAACACGGCAACTATGCCACAATGTGGGGTCAGCAACCCAGATAAGACACCATGCTGTATGCACTTACAAAAGGAGAATAGAGAACAGTAATCGCTGATTCAACAATAAAACATATTTATGTGTATTTAAAGGACTAAGGAAGCTTAAAAAGCTTACATCCACCATGAATTTTATTTGGTGCATCATAACGACTTGGTGTAACATTGAAACGAGCTGCACATTGAACTAAATGTCTGAGTATTTTGCAGTTATATATACATATATATATATATATATATATGTATATGTATATATATATATATATATATATATATATATATATATATATATATATATATATATATATATATATACATACTCACAAACTGTGCTTGCGAGTAAGTAGGGCACAGGGCATGAATTACTCGCTGATGTTGGGGACGGAAATAGTACATGTTCTATGCACAGATGCACACAAGTAAACGATAAATATCTGTCTCTTTCTCATATCGGCTCATTTTGAGTTAGAACGTCTACCTTACATGGCTATAGACGGTAGCTCATAGAACAATACAAAGGGAAATACCCTGGGCTGGTCACCCCTACATCACAGTGCATGCAGTCTTTACCATCACCAGCTGATCCATCAGCATGTTTTTGGATTGAGAAAAGGAATTGAAACCCACACAGACACAGGGAGAACATGCAAATACCACACAAAAAGTACATTGTCCTCACTCTCGATCCGTTGTTTTCTTGTAAAGTGAAAGTGTGAACCACTGCACTTTCCTGCCACTCTTTATAGATAAACTGGTTAAATTTTAATAACTCATAACGTGGAGAGCTGACTAAAGTCTTCTACGGGTTCTAAGTCAGAACATTGTCTTTCCTCTTAATTATAATAGAAGTTCTTCTGTATAGGGAGTGTGTTTAGTGTGTTGCGATTCAGAGATGTGTCTGATAAAAACAAACACAGGGTTGAAAATCAGTTCCCTAAACTATTTTAGATAATGATAACGAAAATATTCGAATAAAACGGTATTATTCACATTTACACCAGATTAAAATCTGCAGTTATAACACAAACTTATTAGGATTTGACTTTGACGTGAAATCGTTCTGCCGTCTGTATTTTGTTCTCCTTGATGTAAACATGTTGGACGAAGCTCATGACAGCGGATCATAATATTTATCACGTCCTTTATGGCTTTGCCCAACATGTTCATATGACTTTTCAAAATGTCAACACAGTAACCCTTGTGCATTGTCTTTAAATCAGACAGGCTTTGTGTTAAATTAAAGGCTGCCTGTGGCCTCTGCCCTACCCAACTTCCCCTTCCTCACTTCACCACTATTTTCCACACATATCGCAGGACTCTGCGCTTTCGAGATCACACACTTCCTGTGCTGTGGCATCTTCTTATTTATTTGACTTCTGCATTTTGCATGCACTTCACACCGAGGACAAGGAGCTTTACACAATGTCAATGACGACATGCTTTTATTACATTTAACTCCATGTTCGGTGATAAGGTCTATTTAGGTGACACTTGCTGTCATTACCAGTCAACACTCGACACGCAGCAACTGAGCAGAAAATATGCAAACAAATTAAATAAACAGAGAATCTTGCGGATGTGGTATGTGGCACCAGATTACACACTATATTAAAAATAATTCCCCTTTTTACACACTACACAGTTCTATAGCCTGCAATATGTGGAACAAAAATATTACAATGATGCATTTGGATTTTACAAAAGATTTCTTTAGAAATCAGAAATTCTACAGGTTTGTATATTTCTTTATATATTATTAATAAATCATTTGTTTACATTTTTGTCTTATTTGTTTTATTTGATGGTCTACAGTACTCTAAAGTCTACCTTAAGGACTGGTGTAAAACTTAAAATAATTAAGTAAATTGTATTTTAAAATTTTAAATTTGTAAAGGATTCAGATATTTTCAACCATCACACCCGCACACAGTTCGTAAAATAAAACCATGAGAATAGTTTTATCAAGGATTGGTAATAATTACACCCACGAAACTCAATAAGCCAAACAAACTGGTTCTATGTTGTCATCCCAGCAACATCCCCAGAAATCAGTTGCAATTCCAACTCAGCTTGAGCTTTTAGTACATCAGCTAACACACATCCCATAGTGAAGCTAAATGTGAAGCTTAAAACTGAAATGAAACCTGCTTTTTATGTTTGAGCTACTAAGCTTAGACTTAAACGCTATCAGTTTCCTCATTATAGGTTATCAATTCTGAAAAAGTTTATTTAGCATTTATCTGATGCGGGATGTTACGCTTGCAGCGGTACTGTACATGTCTCTATTTCCCTCAACCACTTCCTCAGTTCTGCTGCAGTCACAAATGTTTGAGTTTTTGCCACTTGACACTTATCTCAATATACTTTATCTCTGAATTCTGTTGTATTGTTGATTAGAAATACACACATCATTACAGAGAAGTGTCTGTATCACTCTAATATATATATATATATATATATATATATATATATATATATATATATATATATATATATATATATATATATATATGAAATTTAACCAAAATATTCGCATGACATTTATTACTTAATGACCATCAATGAATTTAGCTTAAACATCACAATGATTCATTCTTTATAAACTTTTACAGGGGAATATTCCACTTAAAAAGCTCCTCATAAAACTTTTCCTGAACGAGTTAATGAGCGTAAATTACATTCACATCAAAAATAATTCTGGCCAACACTAAAGATAAAAGTTTCTAAATAAAGTAAAAGTTCTCAGACATACCCATGGTGAACGTGTGCCTCGCCTCGAGCTTCTGTTCAGTGTGAGAGTATGTGTGTGTGTGTTTGTGTGTGTGTGTGTGTGTGTGTGTGCGCATGAGTACATTCAGTTAGCTTCTTCATTCAGTATGCGGTCTCATCTGTGCACCTCACCACAAAAGGCACAAGCCTTTCGAAATCTTTAGGTCTGAACCAGATTTCTTCTCTTCTCACTGAGTAAATAAAAAAAAAATCACTCTTACTTCCTCACTGGCTAAGAAAAGCTGGGAGCTTAAGTTTATGGTTAGAGTCACCTATAATTAACTATGAGTGGTACTACTGTGATGTCACAACATTATAAATACTATCATTAAAACTATGGAGACTTTTTTGAGGTGAAATGACTTCATGTTCTTCTGACATGTTTCATGTGTTTTTTTTTTTTCATATATTTATTACTTCCCCTTTACAATAAGATGATTGTTTAAGTACCGTGTAACTTGTTTTAGAGCCATGGAACTTGATGTAGAACTGAAGAACTTGTTCAAGTATGAAGTATTTCATTCTTCTTGGAAATTCTTTACACAGTTCAGCTGAACAGCAAGAACAAGAACTCTGTCATACAGTATACAGGCAGTTTGGCCACCACACAACACCAATTAGTGTCAAGTCAGACTGAAATTAACACACAGACAGCAGCGAGTGAAAGCCAAAAAAGTGCAAAAGAAGAAGTTCCACATGAGGCGTAAAAACCACTCCATCAAATAACTGTAAAACTGCAGACTAACAAACCGGAGAGCACACATTCTGTTTTTGAGGCAAATCAGATGTTAAGATATTGGGTTTCATTACTAAAATTATTTTAACCAAACATTCACAAATTAAATTGTGGTTTTCATTTAAAAATGATTAATTAAACTGAGAAATAAGGGTTGATTAAAAAGCACTTGTTCAAAACATTAAAAACTCAGGGACGATGTAATAATTAAATGAACATAATGAGCAGTAACTAATTACAACCGGTTCTGTTTCGGTCTCTGACATTTTCATTTGGAATTAATTTGATTTGTTTTATACAGAAAACATTTATCTGGTTATTTTCAGAATAACTTTTGTGTAAACGTGTCATTTGTCTGAGGACACATCTCTGTATAAACCCAAAAGCAAAAAATGCAAACATTTTCACATCTTCTGGTCAAAGTATTTATCTAACAAACTTAATCTGGGAAAGTAAACACTGTGAAGGAATTTTAAAAGTTGGCTTGTTAAAGCGTGTGGTTGATGTGGTGTTGTTTGCTGGTTTTATGCTTCTGTTAGCTTTACATTGCTGAGATCCAATGTCTGCACTCAGAGGGGGTTTATAATGGGATCGAATCGGGGGGACAATGGACTTAAACTGTCTGCTGATCAGACACTGTCCATCTGATCGCTACAAAAACTACGGAAATGATTAAAAGTCTCACTATTTTGTAAAGTTTGGTGGCTATAGTTTTAAAAAGCTGGAAAATTCAAGCAGAGAATAAGGAGAACACAATGCAGAACAAACATGGTGTTACAAAAGTAAAGCTACATTTACTGCTTAATGTTTTATTGTTTTCTAAGAAGTTTAATTCAGTTAAGTGTCAAATTATTTTTCCCCAGTAAATAATATATGAAATGAATGGCACTAAGAAAATCCATCAAACCATATAAACGAAGGAGCGGAGTTCTGAACGTTGCAGAAGTCTGTGTTGGTCTATAGAAGACGCAGAACTCTCAAACAGAAGGGTGTAATTTTGGACCGTATGCAAATCAAACGCATTTTAAAATAAGACTGAGTTATCGCAGGCTCGTTCGCACTCAGGCCTTCGTGTATAAATCTGTCTCGGTATTCAGACTTTATCTGTGTTTTTATGTTTTGCTAGTTCTCTTGGAAAATGGAGAAAAAGGGGGATTGCCCCGAAGCACAGAAGCACGCAAGCCGAAGTCTTAAAAGCACAGGTGAAAGTTCTTATCAGAATTTCCCCTGAACAGACGTTAACCAAACAACAACTCATAACCGAAGAGAGTTAGAAAATAAGCTGCAATTCGAACTTTTCAGTTCTTTGCTTAAAGACAGATTTTATTTCCTATTGTATTTTTCCATCACTGATTCTAGTACGTTAAGTTCAGATGACTGATTTGATCCTATCCCAGATGAACCACGTACAAATAGACCTACTTTACTACTTTGATGTGTTTAATCTTTTTTTTTTCTGTGAGTCACATACAAAATGAAGGGACTAAAAATTTTCGTGGTCATATGCAAAATTTGTGACATCCTGCTTAAATTATCTTCATTTTGCAAACATTTATGTTTCTGCTGTAATTAATTTTACAGAATCAGAAAGAAAAACTATATATAATTGTTTTAGTGTGAGCCATATTATATACATATTTTTAATTGTTAAATGTCTTAAATAAACAGTAATTTTTGGAAAAATACTGAATAGCGTGTCGCTGTAGAGCGGGAAATATTTTTAACGTTTCATTGAATCTTTTTAGATTGTTAACGATGGAGGAGGAGGAGGAGTCCCCCACTGAGCCTCGGTCCTCACAAGGTGGGGAAAACGAAAAACAAAAACCCCAGGGAGTTTTTTTTTTTTTTTTTTTTTTTTGCCAGTCACTTCAGGGTTCAGGTTTAAAACAGTGGAAAACGGCTTTAAGAAAATAAAAATTTGTAGAATTTTCACCTTTACAATTTAAAGACAGGGTTCAGTCTCACAGCAGAAGTAGAGATACGTTTAGACAGCACGCAGAGATCAAAATCATTTCCCAAGTTATCTGTTCAGATTAAGAAGAGATGAAAGAAAAAAAACAGAGAGGAAACATGAGAACGATTCTTTTGATGGTGAGATAGACAGATCCTCATCACGGTTAAAAAAAGAAAAACTAAATGTAGGAGTCGATGTAAACTCAAAAGCTGAGGCTGCCTGAGATGCTGAGCGTGGAAAAAGCACCTGCTTCCAGAAATTCAACGAGATTTAATCTCCTTCAGCTGCATTGTTTTCAAGATGAAGGATTTGATGATAAATCATAATTATTTCCAATCTTTGCTAATTTCTTAGGTTTTTTTTTTTTGTTGCAAAAAATATTCTACAAAAGAATCTTTTTACGTCATTGTGTCTCTAAAAAAAGCCTTATTAATTTATCTATAATTTATTATTAATTTATCTATCTGGTTCTAAACAATGCACAGTTAAGAGACAGCAGGAAAATCCCAAAATAAGAATAAAATGTCAGATTAAAAGGAAGCAGATTAATTAAGTGGTACATTGTTCATTATAAATCATAATGAGAATGAGAATGACCCCAGTAATTTAAATATCAGACATGTTGATTGGCGTTATCCCTGTTAATGATCTGCTGTATTTTATTTGCTACACTTTCGGGGTTTGCGATAATTTAATTACCTGCTTTCTGCGAGACCTGCCGCCCCGTTGTGTCTCACATTGTTAGCAGTGGTTCTGACTCTAGGGTTATAAAATGGAAACCCCCATCCTGATTATACAGGATAATTAGTTGACGTCTGCCTTTGTTTTGAACCGTCGAGCTGATGCTCTCCACGTGTCTGCTGGTGTTCTGCACCCAGTTGGGCTGCTCAGGTTTCGGATCGGTGTTATGGAGGGGCCTCTGTCTTTCTCTGACGCTTTCTTTCTCTGAGTCTCTGTCTTCCACCTGCCCGGATAGTCCCTGACATTTAACCAGTTTAACCTTTAAATGTCAGAACGAATAACAGAGGCCTCAGCCCAGAGACCCGGAGGAAGTTTCTTAACTGAGAATATTAGACAAAACATCCGCCTTTTATTTTCATTGGGAACCAGAGATGTGGTAATACACCCTGAACAGCCCGATCGAACACACACGCATGCACACACACACACACACACACACACACACACACGCGCGCGCACACTGCATATGCATGACCTGTTAATCAGTGAATTTCATAAAGGTTGGAAAGTAACGAAGCAGCTGAAGATCACATTGCAGTGACATTTTTTTTTGCAAATCTTTTTACTTTCTTCAGCTCGTTAATGTAACTCGTGGACAATTAAATACAAATCTAGAAATGTAGCACTGTTCAGAAAAATAAATTGTATTAAAAAGTGCAGAGCAGATGTGAGAATTTACAGTCCTGGGATCTGTCCACATACATTAATCTATGTAATATAATATTCGTAGATAGAGGTATTTTTTTTATTTATCACGGCATCATAGCGTTGTGCTCTGCGATAAATGAATGGGTCGGTGAATTATGCCTATCCCAGCAGTGTCACTAAAGGTGTTTCAATGAAACTACAGCAGCGCTGCTGCACTAAAACCCCAGAACTGACAATAATCAATCTTTCTTTGCGGTAAGTGGAGAAAATAAAGAATAGAACCAGAAGGAGGTGTGTCCAAACATCGAGTCTGGTCCTAAATTGTTATTTGGTTCTTTGCCTTTTTGCACAAAACTTTTGTCTTTGATGCAAAAGTGTTTTATATGTAAATTATTTGTGAAAAATCCCCCTGCGGACATTTAGTGCGCTGTAAATCATCTTCGAGGCTATACTCTGCCCGTAATGCACTTGATCAATGAAGTGAGGTTGACGTTTATAGATCGAACGTTAGGATGTGTTCCAGTGTTGAACCCACTGCAGATAGATTGTATATTTACGCCGGTCCTTTTCTGATGCAACTATTTCATATCGTTTCATCAGACCACAGCAATGATGAGCTCACATGTATGAAATTGTTCGAAGTGATATTAGTAGAATGGAAATTAGGGAGGTTTCAGTCTGGCAGATTCAGTAGCGTGTCTTACTCAGCCTGAGATCACACCATGCTTTCAGAATATCACATGCCCCACGTGTGTCGAGCATATTAGATGAACAGTGTAACTGTGTGAAGGGTTCAGTCTTTGAATAGGATGTGGTGGAAGAGTTCAGCTGCAAGCCATTTACACAGAAAGGCCTGCAAGACTCGCAATACACCAAACACGTCCATTACCATGTTTAATTCTGTTAAAAGATGTATGTAGAACTTTTGATCTATCTATCTAATCTATCTCAAAGTTTGTCAAATGAACTGATGAATCGTACACATTGTGGCATGAGGCACAAACGGAAATCAAAGCCAGGAAAGCAGATGAGGTAAATGGAACGCCACGGTACCTCTCTGTGATGAATCCTCGTTTCCTTTTGTGTGCAGTGAGCAGAGAGAGAGAGAGAGGGAAGCATGGCACAGTCGTCTCTCCCACTCAGGTGCTCTCGCTCCACTCTTCACTCCACTCTCACGGCACACAGAACAAAGGGAACGAGTAATTACACAGAGCGGCAACAGGTGTTTCCATTCACCTGATCTGCTTTCCTGACTTCGGCAGGAATTGACTCTACAGAAAGCTGTTCTTAGTCAAAAAGCTATTTTAATGTTTGAGATTTCGATTCCTCCCAAAGTGGTTACGATCAGGGTTCAAGATGAGTTCAAACAGATTCATTTATATGGAGTATTTTAAAAATAGTCGTCTCATAGCAGCTTTACAAAGAAGACACCGAAATGACAGCGGGAAGGAAAAACTGATCACATGATGTGTTTTTAAGAAAGAAACTTAGTGAGGACCGAGGTTCGAGGGCGACTGGGCGGGACAGCGATGTGTCTATTGCTTCCAAAAGTAGAAAACCTGATTCGGTCGAATGAGAAGCCCTCTGCACGTCAGTGATACGAGCAGAACTGTAACGCCATCAGTCCAGTTCTGGGTTCTGTGCAGGAGGAGACGGTGTAGCATCGTTTCTGCTGAAGGAGGAGCGTTCACCTACAGGAACCTCGGCTTCTTCTTCTCAGATTTTGAGGGCAGGGTTAATCTGTATGCTGCTACACACCCGTTAAACTGAGCTTCTTAATAATCCTGTCTAGGGATTTTAAATGGAAGTTGTATATTTTTAGTTGAAATGTGTTTTGTTAAAAAAAAAAGTGCTATAGAAATAAACTTCGAACCGAATCTTCTTTGTGTTGACGTCTGAAATTGAAGGGAGGGAGGGGGTCAGGAATAAAGGAATAAATTATTATTGGTAAATTATTGGTATGAATCCAGTAACTGTACTACGGTTTGAATCATTACGATCTTCAGTTGGTTAAAGATCGCCATCAGAGGACACTTTTGATTACTTGCCGCTTTCAGACACACAGAGACATCTGACTAAGCGTTGCGAATCACGCACTTTAACCATCATGCGGCCATCGTTTCACTGAAACGCTGCAAAACACAAATGTACTTCCCCCTTCTCCTCGAATTTGGATTCAGCAACCTGCAACGACGATGTGATTTTTTTTTAAAGATCTAAAAGTTGCTCGAAGTGAAAAACAGTCTATGTGCTGAGGCGGGGCGGATGGGGGGGGGGGGGGGGGGGGGGGGGGGGGGTGATGTAACGGGTGTAAGAAGTGATGAATCAGTACAAAATCTGTTTTGGTTCCCTTTGGTTTCATTACTGTTCATAATCCGGCATCGCAGCATCAGGCTGGAACAAACACTGCATCAGAAAACTCCCAACAAACCACTAGTTTTTGTTTAAGGAGCGAAAAAAGGTACTGACGTGTAAATAAAAGTACTTTAGAATGAACCAGCCCAGTGAGAGGGGTTATAAAGCCCTAAACAATCAGGGAAGAGCGTTCATCAGACACAAGAATGAGCTTCACTCGGCCCAAACTCTCATTAACGTTGCTCCTCTGCCCTCTTTTCCCCCCTCGTCTCGCCACTTTTTAAATACCTGCACAGATTGGTTACGAAATCTCCCATTTTCTCATTAGCTCCGCCTCCCATGCCGCCATCACACTGATGTTTCTTGTTGCAAAACAGTTGGAATACAGGCTGACAGAATTGTGTGACGGTGACAAGCAGAGGATAAAATCTTTTTTTTTTTTTAATCTTTTTTTTTTTTTTTTTTAACCCGTCATGTCTGGTAGCTTTTGCAATCTGAATGGTAATCTGACTGCACTAATGTACCATACATGTTTGCTTTTACGTTTTTACAGGAACAGTTCTACAAATTATTGTAGCCTATTCCTGTTAGTTGTGCTTTTATTTGATTGATTTGAATTATTCAGCCAATGCATGACAGGGAAGAAAAACGAGGGGAAAAAGAAACAACCTAGAAAAAAATGTAAATAATTTTTTTTTTTTTTTTTTTTTTTAAAGAAGAGGGAGGGGGGGAAACAACCTATACATACATTCCTATATACATATATACACAGGTATATACACATACATACCTATATACAAACATACATAAATAAACATGCATTATACACACAAGGGCGGCTTAGTGGTTAGCACGTTCTCCTCTCAGCACTAGGGATTCCCGGTTCAAATCCCCATCTGGGTGGAGTTTCCAAGTTCTCCCCGTGTCCGCATGGGTTTTCTCCGGGTTCTCCGGTTTCCTCCCACAGTCCAAAAACATGGATCAAGTTAATTGAGTTCTCCAAATTGCCCCATATAGAGTGTGTCTGTGTGAGTGAGTGAGTGAGTGTGTACCCAGAGATGGATTGGCGCCCTGTCCTGGGTGTATCTGCCCAGCGCCCGAGACGTTCTCCCCTGGATGGGCATGGGGAACCCCACCGCGACCCTAATAGAGGATAAAGCGGGAGAAAATGAATGAATATACACACAAAATATTAGAAAATCTACATACAAAGTCGCTTCATCAGCAACAGAACCTCAAAATTTGGTGTAAGCTCCCCCCCTCCCCCCCTTCAGGTCATGCAATGGTCTTGGAATCTACAGTGACATGTTTTAAAACGCATCCACTCAGGCAAAGAGAATGAAGTGAAGCTAAGCTTTATGTTATTGTGCATCTGCTGACTCGATTCTGGACTCGGCCGCCGTGCACTGAGTGGGCAGCATGAACGGCGCGATGGCAGGAGTTCTGAAGTTGTAAACAGGTACAAGTACATTTCAAGTGAGTCACTGAGTGGAACAGTAAAGGACTCCAGGCCTCAAAGTCGAGTGTGTGAGAGCCGAGAAGAGAAAAATTCCCCTGTTATTCATCTCAGGCGGTGAGAGAGAACAGAGAGCGTCTAAACGAGGGAGGAAAGGTAAGGACCGCCCAGAAGCCGGCCGACATTAAAGAGTTAACCAGAAATCTCGTCATTCGGCGCAGAACGGCACTCTTAAACTGACTCACAATCCCGGGAACGGCAGGTAGATTCCTTTAAGGGTTTTCCTGTTTTAAACGAATCTGTCATTTCAGCTTCGAACCTGCAGCCAGGTTGGGAAAACCGGCCACCATGACCACTCACAAAATGTATTTTCATTTTTTTTTTAAAAACATTAGGAATTTTATTTATTTCAAAAAATATGTTTGCAAAAGGCCAGGTTTTACCCGAAATCTTGCTGCTGATGTGGAGATGGACTTTGTAGTTCTACAATTAGATTCTGTAGTCCAATCTGTAGCTCTACAACTCTGATGATAAGCACTCACAGTTTTTGAGTATTATTAGGTTGGTGGATGCTGACACTGACGTGGTTCTGGGTGAATGGATCAGTGAACTGAGATGAAGCCTCCAGCACATCAGCATCATCCAGTAAGCGGCATCCTGTGACCCCTGATGGAGGATTAGAGGACGAACAACGCAAGCTGTGCAGCAACAGATGACCTACGGTCTCTGATTCTACACCCACAAGGTGGTGCAATAAGGTGGAGGTGTGTAATAGAGGGTACGGTGAGTAGATACAGGGTTTAAACTCCATCGACACAACACTCACTAAACACACCACCACCATGTCACCAGGAATCATCCACCACCCTAATGATACCTGCCATGAGGGGGTCCTGATCATCAGAGATCAGAGTAAAGGGACGAACAGTGTTTGGAGAAACAGATGGACTACAGAATGGAACTGTAGAACTACAAACTTCATCTTATAACAGGGGAAGCAGACACCATGTGCTTTTAGTAAGAAACAAAAAAATCTTAATAATAATAATAATAATAATAATTAAAAAATTGAAATAATGCCCCTGAAACAACAACAGAACTTGAAATATCCCCATGACAAATGTGTGAATTCACGATATTATTCATCTTTGCGCGAATCTTTATAGATTAAAATCAGAAGATCAAAACCTCTGAACTGAATTTCAAGTGAGAGAGAGAGAGAGAGAGAGAGAGATGGAGAAAAACAGAAAACGACAGATAACAACAACAAGGATCAAAGATCTGCGGTGATAGAAGGCAATATTCCAAACGCCACCATCCTGCACAACCAGAATCTGATATTGGTGTCTGTTACAGGATTAATCATCCGCATACAGGCACTGACGTCATGTGTGGTTTCGAGTGAGTCGATTCAGAAGTCAGAATTACCCGCAAAGTCGAGTTTTCCTTCAACATATTTCCATTCATTGCTGAGCTGTGGGGTCAGATCGCTCTCTCGCTGCTGTGCACCAGGTGCCAGATGCATTTCTCAGAAGGTTCACACTCTTTTGTAAGATGTGGCTCTGTTCTCTGCTTTAGATCAGATCGCAGGTCTGAGCTGCTGCGAGTTGGATGAATCAGGTTTGTGACGACGACAGAGGCGAGGGGGGTCTGAAGGTTCGAGTCTCGCGGGGTCCTGACCCGGGAGCACATCTGGCCCATCGCTGCCTCCAGACAAGCGCGAAAGAGGCAAACTCACACTTCCTCCCCAATTTAGCAGAAGTGAACTGATATTTTTCCGTCAAGACATTTTTCGGTTCCCTTTTCAGAATAAAGTTCATATTGTGCTAAATATCTGTGACCTCTGTGGACGACGCCGACTTCCCAATTTCCTCGTGACGCCAAAGGAGAGCAAGCATTAAAGAACGATCAGGCAGAAGTGAGAATGGAGTTCACGCTCTGTACCTAGAAGATCTGCACTCAGAACAACGGTCAGATGCTCCGAGGCGAGACGTGCTCAGATAGTCTTGATATTCGCACCTAATTCAGTTAAGAGACGCGAAGCGAAAGTGCATGCGAGTTTGGGACAGGTTCTAACAGCACGTGGTCCAGTCTTATTTCATTTAAAAAACAGATGTGCATCCTACAGACTGGTGTGATGATTACAGTTACCTGCAGTCACAAAGGGGGAAACCAATTTCAGTTCAAATTTCAGCTTAAAGCTTTTTCTGCTCTCAGAAGACGAGGGGTGAAGGTAGCAAATCCGCCTTTGGTACAGAAAGTGAAACTCTGGGGTTAGAAAATAGAAAAGCCCCATGCTGATTTCTCTTATTCCAGGAACCTGCTGTGTTCTTTACACACGGTGTGGGTCACAGTTCAGCAGAACTGCACTCAGACGTCAAAAGACGAGAACCTTAGACAGCATCTGCAATCAGGGCAGAAAACAATACATTATATATTAACCAACTTTAAACATCTTATAATAAAATATACAACAGTGAACACAAGCTGCACTCCACCTCCGCACACAACCTCCACACACAACCTCATACCACCGAGCTGTGAGTGGAACCTACATAACCAACAAATTATGAAATGGTTTGATAAGGTTTTTTTTCTTTTTTTTATCTAAATTTAGAGTGTGATTCTCCACCTCATCGTCCTGAGCATCCACCTCCCCCAAAACCACACCCAGAAACTTCTAAATCTATATAATACAGCATCTAAATAATAATAAAGACACACCTGCCGGCTTTTTCTCCTTCATTTTTACGAAATGGCGTAAAAAATCTATTCTTTGCAGGAATAAACTATGATGCTGATATAAGAGGCATCCTGCTGGGGTTTTTAGGTCTCAATATATTCCTCCACAGAAATAACCTGCTTTAAGTTTTGTTTATGTCAGAAACACCCGACGCAGTCTTTACTAAACACTAAACACACACACAGACTCACGCTTTTTGGCGCCATCTTGTGGAAATCAGCAGTAACGTTCCCCAGACTCGACTCATTGTCTTTTGCTTAATCCTCTACCAGGGTCGCAGGGGAACCTTGTGTCCATCCAGGGGAGAACGTTTCGGGCACTGGGCGGATACAGCCAGGACAGCGTGCCAATACATGGCTGGGCACGCTCATTCATACTCACACACTGTATGGGGCAATTTTGAGCACCCAATTTACCTTGAATCCATGTTTTTCAACTTACATTTGACGCTTTTATCCAATGCGACTTACAAGGTGAGCACAGGGTTCATTACAACATCCCTGGAGCAATGAGGGTTAAGGGTCTTGCTCAAGGACCCACACTGGTAACTTCAGTGGACCTGGGATTTGAACCCCCCCCAACCTTCAGATTGATAACCCAATGCCCTAACCACTGAGCCACTGCGCAACTTTGGGAGAAAACCGGAGAACCAGAACATGGAAACTCCACCCGGATCCGGATTCGAACCCGGATGCACAGCCACTGTAAGTTTAAAGCATCCAGAAGAAGACCCTCAGTCCAGCAGCATGTATCTTCACACGTTTTATTTCCAAATAAAGTGACACGTTCTTTTACACACTGATTCGTAATGATGTGAGGATCCAGGCTCCTGCCGGCCGCCGTCCACATGTGAGTTAAAAAAAACAAACAAACAAATCAACGCTGACCCCAATGAACGCATCGTTCTCTTCACCCAGCACCACGACTGAAACCTTTCCCAGCACGGTGTGTGGTCGCCAAGCACTGAGCGAAGGAATGGAAAGCCAGGAGGTGCAAATAAAGGCAAAAGATGCTGGAATTAGATTCTGGTTCCCTGAAACGGAGATCACAGTATTGTGGAGAGCAGGGCGGCGCGGCACAACGATCACCTAAAGCTTTCCTCGGCTTCAAAGAGCAAATCAAGAGTCTGATTCAGCGGCACCACGTCACAGCACAGCAGCGTTGAACACGTTCGCACGGTCACATCATCATCATCATCATCATCACCGTCATCATGCACTTTTGTTTCAGCGGCCAAAGCAAAGCGAAAAGCAACAGGTCAGTGATTCTGCAGCTCGAGGACTTTACAGCATCTGTGTTAAGACTTTAAACATCTCCAGCAGCAGCTCACATGACGAGGATCTACAGAACTGATCGTCCACCTTTAGCTACAGACTAATAATGGATTTAAATCTGATATAAAGCGGGAAACAGAGGAGACGGTGGCTCTGAATACCTTTGAATATTCTCTCCATAAAAATATACCACTCTGGGGGACCGTATTAAGTGTGGACGATGGTTCCGTACGTTCCGCGCTGCGGCTGGAGATCGGGTTAAAGCTTTACGATCTCAGCTGCTCGCACAAGAACAGGCCTGAGGAACCGGAGTGAACTCTGACGATGTTAGTTGGTAGGACAGTAAGACACGAGCGCGAGGAAATATTTAAGGAGAAGTTTTAAAGACACAAGAGAAGTGGGCGGAGGAGCGGAGCAGGATTCAGGGGAATGTGAGATTTGAAGGTGTAGACATCTATAAAAAACTAATTCGGTTAACTCTGCGGGGAACTCGCACGTTCCGTCGAGCTCTCGGTTGTTGGTCCACTTCCTCTTCGATCCATTATGTGGCTTCCAAGTCCCTACGGAAGTCGATGTGGGCGGGGCCACACTCGACGATCCCTCGGGTGATTTAGACCAGCTCGACGTAATTGGCCGGGAACATTCCGAAGCGGCCTTCGGGGTTGAAGCCGCGCCACCAGCCTTCGTCGATCATTTCGATGCCGCTGATGATGTCGTCCGGGTCGAAGGAGATCTCCGTATCGTCCGCTGAGCACGCACAAACAAAACTGACGTTAGAGGCGGGAACTCTACAGAACCATCAGACTATCTGGGCCAAGATGCAAAATATGAGATGTTAAAGATAAAGAATGTGTGGCAGGATTGTTGGCACCTGATTGGCTGGATAAATGATTAGGTCAGAATGGTGCAGAGACTTACCAGCCTGGTAGTCATAAAGTGCTCGGGCACACACCCCACGATCGGTACTGTCCTCATAAACGTTCTGCTCCTCCACCTGAAACACAGCGTGAATCTCAGCAGGAGCTACATAAAGACTTCATAAGCACGACGTAAGAGCTCATAAAGTGAAATGACACGCTTCCTATAGAAAGCACGAAGCGCACCTCTGCCTGAACCTGTGGTGGCGGTTCCTCATAAAGGTTCTCCTCTTCTGGTTCCTCGTCCTGAGGCTGATGCATACGGGAGTTATACTGATTGCTCACTGTGTCCACGTCTTCGGGCCGAAAAGAAAGAAAGAGAGAAGAGCATTTTTTTTAAATTGCTTGTTATTATTGCTAGTAGGTGCTCCGTGCACCGGGGGGCGCTGCAGGAGCAGCGACTCATTAAACGGGGCGTGAGCGGACAGAATGGGGACGGCGACGGCTACCTTCGTATTCGGCATCAGCCACGTCTGGATCCTCATACACAGCGTGACTCTCCTCCACTCTGGGTTCTACTCACACACACACACACACACACACACACACACACATAGACATGCACCATGTTTCAACACAGGCTCTTAACAACTCCAAAAAAAGTTTTACGCCGTTCTAAAGACCAGCAGCGTTCTAAAGCGGTTCTAAGTTGCATTGGGGAGGTGCTACCAGTCAAGTGGGGGGTGCCACCGAAATTCAAAAAAATATTTTTAAAAAGGTTCCTGTGGTAGAAACATGCCCCACCCCGGACATTGATGGGTAGGATGGGTAGAATGAATGAAAGTGCAAACACACACACACACACACACACACACTAAAGTGAGCTTAAACTGTATGTGATTGAAATCATGCAGCAAATGAATCCTGACGACGAGCCGTCCGGCTGAAGATGCAGAGTTTAAAGCAGCAGAGAGATGCACCTCAGATACAAAAAAAATAAATAAATAAAAAATAAAAAAATCATCTGCAAAATGATGCCCACAAGTGTAAAGAGACGTGAATGTGACGTACGGAAGAACCAGAGCAACTACACGTTTGGTCCAACTGAAGAAACACCACAAAGTTAATCCATCTGAAATATTATTTTCATCCGAAATAAAAGGATGGTCTAAATATTACATCTTTTCCTCAGTTATACCCTTCGTGTAGTTCCTGCAGGATGGACAGCAGAGCATTAGCCTTCCATAGGGACATACACATGCGTGTGTGTGTGTGTGTGTGTGTGTGTGTGTGTGTGTGTGTGTCCACGTGTACCTGAGATGCGTACAGGTGAGGCTTGATGTGCCGGAGAGCGAGGCGGCTCAGGCTCGTAAGGCAGCTTAGACAGAAAAGGGCTTTTCAATCGCCCTGACGCACAGAACCAGAACCAGAGACAGACACAGAGACAGAGACGGAAAAGGAAGGCGTGTTAGACCTGAACTGCAGAACCGAGGGAACGAGACTCGAAGAACGCTGCAGAGAAATGTAGCAGGAGTTTGTTAATATACACATGAGATTACACAAGATGGATGAAGGTTAGTGACGCCACAGAAGCTCCGCCGGTGCAAAGCGCGCCCCTGTAAACGCTAACAACCCGTTACATCAACAGCTGAGGCCCACGGGGAGGAACACGGAACCTCCTCCAACGTGTTACGGCAGGTCCTGACGCCCGATTACACGCCGACGTTCTCTCTCTATGGCTTTCTAATGAGACAGGCTGGAAACATTCTGCACGTTCACAGATTTGACAGAGAAATAAATATAAATAAATATAAAGATCTGCATCACATCATCTGGACCTCAGTATGGACACATTACCCATAAGGACCTCTCATTCTAAGCCGATCCCCTCCACACACTGCAGACAGCTTCCACACTTTTATAAAGGCTTTGTACAGATTTTGGAGTGTGTTCAGGTCAGACTGCAGACGAGAACAATTCTAATTCAGGGCTCTGCGTGGGACAGTCGCGGTCCTCCACACCAAACTCATGCAATCCGGACTTTACGGACCTTAATCTGTAGATTGACACAAAGTAAAGAGGACAGCCCTTCCCCAAACTGTTTTCACAAAGCCGAAAGCCTGCAGTTTTCCTAAATCAACGACTAAACGTGAAGTGTGAACGCCGTCTGTGTCTGTAAATGAGTCCTACAGATTATGCAAAAGACCGATCCCACAAAATTCATGGCAATGTCAGGCGAGGACATGCAGTAGTGTGTGTGTGTGTGTGTGTGTGTGTGTGTGTGTGTGTGTGTGTGTGTGTGTGTTGACAACGTGTCTAACCAGGCTGTGGGCTGGAGGGTGTGGTGTCTGTGTTGCTGGAACCGATGCCCCTCTCTCTCTGCTGGAACATCTCTCTGGGGTTTACAGATCGCTGAGATATGAGAGCAGCAGCCTCCTGTCCACACACACACACACCAGACGGCGGATTCCGAGCAGCTGGATGCAGATGTTAGTGAACACAGTGGAACTTTAACTGCGGCGCACTCACGTTGGCTTTTTCCACCGACTCAGCACGTTTAAAGCCTTTGGGTCGTGAAGCCTCCTCCGCTTCCTAACAGACACGAAGACAATCCAGCCTGATAAATACGACCTGACAGTCTGTGCACGGCAACCACCTAACGCATGTTGCACTAGTGTTTAAATGTGAAGTGTGGTGGGTGGGGGGGGGGTGTGTGTGGTTGAATTAGCATTAGTGGATGATCAAAGGTGCACCGTCCTGCCTCGGGGGGGTCGGCGAAGAGAAACAGTTGGTTTTTTCATGCATTTGCATAACTTTGGGCCGTCGTAGGCTTTGGGTTACCTGAAGGTCTCCGGTTCGACTCGTGGTCCCACCAAGTACTACTGCTGAAGTGCACTTGGGCAAGTCATCTAGCCCTGATTGCTCTCTGGGCGCCGTATACAGGGCTGCCCACCACACTCAGTGTGTGTGTGTGTGTGTGTGTGTGTGTGTGTTTCAATGTGGATGGGTTAAATGTGGGGGACAAATTCCTCTGTGTGTAAACACTGTAGGAATCATCAATTTAGGGGTGAGCTGCAATATTCGCCGATTCGATTCGGAGAACCGTAGTCGACTATGAACCTCATAGTCGAATGTACCATTTTGACCACACGGGGGTGTCCATGGCTGCTGCTAAGCACTAGTTTTTACATGAAATGTCTTTGTTTTCGTTATATATATAGCCTTTTGTCAAATAAAATCATCCTAATTTCTGTTAATATTTTTTTTTTAAATGATGTGTGCGCTTTAAGAATAGGCTACACGTTAATAAAGCAAGTAAGATATTTTAAAAAATCTTTTTTTTAAACCACGCTTATAGCGCCATCTTGTGGTCGACTATAGGGAAAATCTGACGAATCAGATTCGACTATGAAAATCCTTAGTTGAAGACACCCCTACATCAATTAAAAATTAATTTTAAAAAAATAAGATGTGAGTGTGACTAAACCCTAAACTCACCTGCTGCTGTCTCCGCTGCTGAGTCTCTGCCTCGACCTGCTGCTGGTACCTCCTGACACACACACACACACACACACACACACTGATCTTAGCCTTCATCTGTTAACCTTCACAAACAAAGTGTGGAATTTAAATGAATAAACGTGCTTTTCGCATCACAAAAATTTAAATAAATCACCGCTGCTCGTCTATTTGGGAGGCTCGTTCTTTCGCCACCTTCTCTCTCAGCGAAGCCTCTTTAGCCTCGCGGTCTTTCCTCTCCTTCTCCAGCTGCTGCCGCTCCTCATCGGCCTTCTTCTTCTCCTCCTGACGGCGCTTCTCCTCGTCTTTCTGAAAATCAGATGAAGACGCAACGCCGCGTCCCAACGTGAATTAAAGTCCATGTTGCCTTGTTTGTCCACTAGAGGACACCACAGAACTGCAACGCAGGACACAGGCGAGCGAGCGTGGTGGTCGCAAAGTGGTCACGTGACTTTTTTTTTTGAAAATTATTAAATATTTAGTTAATTTTTTTGTTTAATACTGTGTTTTATATTTTATATTTATATTAATATTTATGGGCATGGGGAACCCCACCACGACCCTACTAGAGGATAAAGCGGGAGATAATGAATGAATGAATACTAATATTTATATTAAATGAAAGGGGGGTGGGGGTGAAAAGGGGGGGGGGTTTGCTCACCTCAGCCTGAGCCCAGAAGTTGTCTTTGTTGGTTCTCTTGATTTCAGACATGGCGTTGGTCTTCTGATAGACGGAACCCTGCGAACACACGAGACGTTTCTGTAGCATAGCAGGTCCACAAGTTACGGTTTAAAGGTTGTTGAATTTTCCTAACGAAGCAGAAACGTTGGCGTATAAATCATTCCATCTGAATCTCGTGGGTTTTTAATCCTGAGTGTCTGAGGTACGTGGGAGTCGGATAAGCACTCCGCAGGCTGATCCATGCTGACATCACCGGACCTCTGTGGACAGGGTTGCTCTCTCCATCTCGGTATGAGCTCGTCAGCAGTGAACCGTCCGCGCGCAGTTTGGATTCAAGACACATATTTATATACGTTTCAGAGACTCACCACTGGCCCCTGGGGCCCGGTGTCTCTGAAGCGGTTGGACTCTTTGTGAAAGCTGTAATTGGCACCAGAGGCCTTGGCCACTTTTTGCATGATGGACTCGGGTTCTACGTCCTCCTCTGCGCGAGCATTTATAGTCACATGTGCTCCCTGCAATGTACAAAGGAGAACACAAAGCATGTTCAGAGGGAAACTAGACGTTCTTTAATCTATAAGTTACATAATGTAACAGCCATCTGGACGGGAAGAGCATGAATTAGAAGAGTAACTAAACTACTGGTTCTGAAAGCATTCATTCATTCATTAATTAATTATCTCCCGCTTTATCCTCTATTAGGGTCGTGGGGGGGGGGTTCCCCATGCCCATCCAGGGGAGAACGTCTCAGGCGCTGGGCAGATAGACCCAGGACAGGGCGCCAATCCATCGCTGGGCACACACTTACTCACACAGACACACTCTATATGGGGCAATTTTTGAGAACTCAATTGACTTGATCCATGTTTTTGGACTGTGGGAGGAAACCGGAGAACCCGGAGGAAACCCACGCAGACACAGGGAGAACATGGAAACTCCACCAAGATGGGGATTCGAACCGGGAATCCCTAGCGCTGAGAGGCGAACGTGCTAAACCACTAAGCCACCGTGCGGCTGGTTCTGAAAGCAGCCGAACCAAAAGATTTTGATTTATTTGTTCAGATTCGAGGTTTCAGAGCTTAACGAGACTCCAACGCGAATACGCTCACCTTCAGAAAGTTGGCCATCGCGCTGACGTGGTTAGCACACAGCCCCTTCCTGGCGTCTTTCACGCCCTCGCCAGTCTGGGGAACAAAGATACATCAGGCATGTCAAGGGGGGTTGGGAGGAGGGGCGATTAGATGCTTTTACAGATGATTAAAGTCAAACCAGCACAAGAGACTCACCCAGTTAATTAGGACGTACTTCGGGAGACCAGAGTTTGGGTCCTGGACCCGGCAGAATGCGTACATCACCTTCCCGCTGTTAAGCTCCTCCACCAATTCCTCCAGCCCTCCATCTGAACACACACACACACACACACACACTCACTCTGTATTCTGCATTTTATTATGTAAGAATGTATTCCACTCTGACGAGCTCATAAAGTCACATCACAGCGACTGTAGGAATCTAAAACTCCGCCCCTCACACAATCGCAGAGGAGTAGATCACAAACACAACATACTAAAAAGACTACACACACATGGTGGCGCTGTGGCGGTTTGCGCCGATTATTACCACTTACCTCCTTTTTCAGCCAGACGAATATCATTGGTGTTTCCTTCATACGTGAACAAAGCCCTAAAAACACAGAACGCAGAAGATCACAACCCTCCTGTAACCTTCATATTAAACACACACACTCACACACACACACAAACACACACACACACACAGCTCTTATATTTCATGTTGAATTAGAAGGCGTCGTGCCGTTTCACTTTCATTATGAAATCAACATTTATCCCACTCGTTCAGATTTTTGGCACTTTTTGGTCAAAAGTATGCAGCCAGGCGGCACGGTGGCTTAGTGTTCAGCACGTTCTCCTCTCTGCACTAGGGAATCCCGGTTCGAATCCCCATCTGGGTGGAGTTTCCATGTTCTCCCCGTGTCTGCGTGGGTTTCCTCGGGGTTCTCAGGTTTCCTCCCACAGTCCAAAAACATGGATCAAGTCAATTGAATTCTCAAAATTGCCCCATATAGAGTGTGTGTGTATGAGTGAGTGTGTGCCCAGCGATGGATTGGCGCCCTGTCCTGGGTCTATCTGCCCAGCGCCCGAGACGTTCTCCCCTGGATGGGCATGGGGAACCCCACCGCGACCCTAATAGAGGATATAAAAAAGCGGGAGATAATGAATGAATGAGTATGCAGCCACTGGTCCACTGAGTTTCTGTACAAGTCATTCCCGAACCCTGACTGGTAATAATAGCACCTCTTCGGACGATGCATAGAAAAATATCTAAAAACATCTGAATTTGGTCTTCAAACTGAACGGACTAAAGGGTGTAGTACAGAACTGTATCGATATGTTTATTAAAAATAAACAATAAAAACTCTATAAGGATCTCTGACTGATGTACGGGAAACAAATCGGAGTGAAAAGCCTGCATGGGATCCCATGAGCTCACAGGTCTCACAGGTAAACTCTCAAACTCCAGTGACCTCTGAACAAAGCCACTTGTGTATGAAGGAAACGCTTTCAGCTTCCTCTTTGAAACCCTGGGTCTGCGATGCTCATGTGCAAATACAGGAAATGCAGTGAAGGTGGGGGAGGGACGCTGACCTGACTTTAAAATAAGAAGCAGACCTTCAAATGACTGAGCCGTTTTATATGGTGACATTCGGTGTCTCGTACCCGGGTTCCTGATATTCACTGGATCTTAGTCACCAGAACTTAGTCACCTCCTGCTGTCGTCCCCCCACCCCCCCGACTCGGCAGGATCTGACATTTCTTGAGGTCTCATGTCCCTCATGATGGGTCTGGTATGTTAATGACTAGCTTTCTTGAGCGCTGAGGTTCCAGTGAAAACAAGGCAGGAAGGTTGTGAAACGTCCCGCCAACAGACGGCAGCGCGGATTAAAGATGTAACACGGCTGCAGCAACTTACAGAAGTGCGAACCCAACTGGAACCAACACTTTGCATCTACAGGAGCTCTTATGACATCACAGTTTCAATACAGCTGTAAACCAGAAGGGCATTTGTGAGGTCAGAACACTGCCTACAAGTCTGGTCTGAATGTTTTTCGGGGATTTTTATAAACTCCAGCAGCACTGCTGTGTCTGATCATCACCAACATGTCACAACATGTCAGCTCTGTGAGAGAGGGGGTTCAGCAATGTAGGGAAACAGATGGGACTACAGAATGTAATTGTGGAACGACAAAGTTCATCTACACTGTAAATGATGAAATTAATTATGAGTGAGTGTGTGCCCAGTGATGGATTGGCGCCCTGTCCTGGGTGTATCTGCCCAGCGCCCGAGATGTTCTCCCCTGGATGGGCATGGGGAACCCCACCGCGACCCTAATAGAGGATAAAGCGGGAGAGAATGAATGAATGAATGAGTCAGGTAGTCGTATAATAAGTGGCTCGTGAGTGTATGGATGACAAAGGGGTGGAGACTTTACATCTCGCTGCACAATAAAATCAATTATTTTCTGAAACACCCCCCCCCCCCCCAAAAGGCCCTCACTGTGCGATTCTGTTCCGTTGACGTAGCAGAACCGAGCAGGTCGACTTCACGGACCTCTGACGAGGCTGTTTGAAGTAAACACGTAATATAACAAAAAGCCTGGAAGGAAAAAAAAAAAAAAAAAAAAAAAAAAAAAAAAAAAAAAAAAAAAGCTGCAGAAACGCGATACGGGAGTTTGCAGCTAACGCCTGCTGTGATGAGAAAGTGGCATGCTTCAGGTAAAGGTCTTAAAACAGTCCTGCTGGCTGCCTAGTGCACGACGTAGTATAATATTGGGACATCTACACATTAGAACTCACTTAGCGCATGAAAGAACAGATATAGGCCTTCCCTCAACTGTTCTAATCTTTCTGAATTCTGAATAACTAAATAAAGTGCAGTGTTTCCATTCAGGACCCCTGAATTTATATTAATCAGCATGGCTGTGGAACAGGATGTCGAATACACTAAGCATAAGGATCTCTATATTTTCGTACCAGCGAGCCGACGCACCGGGAGCTAGACTGTAATTAAATGTGTCATCTTTAATCGTACTTTAAATCTCGTGCATTAATGAGAAAAGTCTCCGACGCCGGAGGTCACGCTAAGCATCGAGGTGCCGCGTTCCCCGAGGGAAGCCGTGAAGTGGATTACACTCGACACACGTCTGCACTCGAACCCGAAATCAGGAGGAAATCAAAGCAGGAACTGTGACCGTACCACAGAACAGGCTCCTTTCATTTTCGTAAGTCCCCCCCGATCAGGAGGCATCTTTACAGGCGATGCACTTCATTTCAGTCTGTAACGTGGGAGGTGGTTTTGAAAGCAAACAAAGTGCTTTTCAAAGGTTGCTAAAGCATTTTTTTTATGACTTCCTCATTCCCTGAACCACAAACACGAGCCGCAGCCTCGGAATCTGTTAGTGTAATCTGTAAAGGTTTCCTTTGGAAGCGGATTAAAGTTCTGAGTGAAGTCCAGAAAAACAAGTTCATGAGCGAAACACTACATTCAGAACCGCAACTGACGAGGATTTAAATACCACTCGTTCACACATACAGATTAGTATTCTGGTTGTAAAATGTCAGGTAGCCAGGTACAGATTTAACAACGCAGAGTCGAACTGATTCAACGCAACCGGCCGCTGAGGTTCTGCATCATTCTGCAGCATTTAAAAATATCATGAGAACGACATAATGACACACGACTTCAGCGCTTTATCGGTCTGACCTGCTAAAAAAAAACACACCAGCCCCATTGCCTGAGGGTTGCACATGTCCAACGGCTGCCCAGATTTATGACTCAATTAACAATCCAAATTAAGATTTTGGGCGGCACGGTGGCTTAGTGGTTTAGCACGTACGCCTCTCAGCGCTAGGGATTCCCGGTTCGAATCCCCATCTGGGTGGAGTTTCCATGTTCTCCCCGTGTCCGCGTGGGTTTCCTCCGGGTTCTCCGGTTTCCTCCCACAGTCCAAAAACATGGATCAAGTCAATTGAGTTCTCCAAATTGCCCCCTATAGAGTGTGTATGTGTGAGTGAGTGTGTGCCCAGCGATAGATTGGCGGCCTGTCCTGGGTGTATCTGCCCAGCGCACAAAACGTTCTCCCCTGGATGGGTATGGGGAACCCCACCGCGATCCTAATAGAGGATAAAGCAGAAGATAATGAATGAATGAATGAATGAATCTGCGGCCTGTAAAAGAAAAGCGTTTTTATTTACTGAGACTGTTTTAACCCAGGGCGGCACGGTGGCTTAGTGGTTTAGCACGTTCTCCTTTCAGCACTAGGGATTCCCGTTTCGAATCCCCATCTGGGTGGCGTTTCCATGTCCTCCCCGTGTCCGCGTGGGTTTCCTCCGGGTTCT